>DWMY01001232.1:0-15835 GCA_018249775.1 Heliconius hecalesia formosus | reverse complement strand
ACCAGAGCGAAGAAATGGAAATATAAATTTAAGTAAATATTTCATCTCCTCGAGTGGGGATCGAACCCACAACCAGTCGGTTTTACAGTCACACTTCGTGCCACTGCGCCACGACTGGCCTCAATTTAAAAATAAATTATATTATATTATTTCCATATCATATCCATTAAAAAATGATTCTAGAACTAACCTATTTAAAGCTATTAATGAATAATATAATTTACATATTTTACCGATGTCTTCCTCCACTCATTTCCTTCCTAATCGTAGGCCTTCTCCAATTGATATTATTTCCGTCTGTAACCAAAATTTTGTTATTTCTCATTTCAAATGACTGCGTCTTTCTCGTTCCACGACTTAATCTTTCTCTCATATAAATTAGGTCCTCGCAACGTCGGAAGCAAAATTTTTCTTTAGCGCTATTTTAAGCATATGGATATGGAACGCCTTAGAGAAGATTGGACGACTGGTCACTCAAAATGTCATTAACCAATATTGGTTGGTGGTACATGGCGAATCAGTTCCTTAGTTAAAACTACGGAACTATTATTGTTAAAGGGTTAATGATTGACGCAAACTCACCGTAGTTTTTTCTAAACCCCACAAATCAAAATGACTTCTATGCAACATTGCACGAAGTTCCGTTTGTCCTTGAACGTTCGAATTTATTGTTTAGTATTCATTTCCTTTTTTTTATATTGATTTAGAAAGTAAAATAGGAATCTTATCATTAGATACTAAATAGAATTAATTACAAATGTATTCTTTTTTGTCATTTTATATTCTTGTAGTAAATTTGATTAAATTCTTATATAGAACTTAAATCAAAATCAGCTTCACGCTGTATCCCGCACACAGCAGGGTAGGCAGAGGGAACTTAGTGTTAAGGCACTCCGTTCCCCACTTTCTGCCGAATTCTGGAGGCATTGCGTGTTGAGTGGCAGAACTCAACGCCGCGTTTAACCTCGACACCAGAGCGAAGAAATGGAAATATAAATTTAAGTAAATATTTCATCTCCCCGAGTGGGGATCGAACCCACAACCAGTCGGTTTTACAGGCACACTTCGTGCCGCTGCGCCTCGACTGGCCTCTATAAAACTTGTATTTATAAATAATATATTTTTCTTCGTTTCTGCAAAATATACATGAAATATCTTCATATTGGGACTACCTATTTATTTTATTTATTATTTATTAATATTTTATAATTTCATCGCTCTGGCACCAAGCAATGATTCGAAAAATTCGGCAGAAAGTGTTGAACGAAGTGTCTTAACATAAGGTTCCCCCCTGATTTCTGATTCTGGTTAGCTGATTAATTAAAAGAATTTGAGTGGTATATACCACATATTGTAAAAAGTTTTCATAATTAGATATTTAATAGTTACTTATTTATAATTAACTGGTTTTTATTTATATCCATAAATAAGAACCCATAAATAATAACTAAGTAAATATTACATCAAATCAGCTTCACTCTGTATCCCGCACATAGCCGGGTAGGTAGAGGAAACCTAGTCATAACCTTCAGCCGAATTCTGGAAGCATTGCTGTAGTTGAGTTAAGTGACGGAACTCAACGCCACACTTGGCTTCGATACTACAGCAAAGAAATGGAAATATAAATTAATGAATATAAACATTAATATTATCATATTTAACTTGTCAAAAATTTTTTTTTTGGGTTTTTAAGATTGTACTTCATTTACTTATCATAATTGTAACAATATTTAACAACAGACAGAGGAAACCTGGGAAGCTAGCATCAAGACAATCTCAGTGTTAAGTTCTCCATTAAGACACTTCTCCATGTGGAGCGGCGGAAATTAACAACGAACTTTGCCTCGTTACCAAAGCGAGGAAATAATAATATTAAATATTTAATACTCCCAAGTCTAAATCAACAATCGACTCGTTCATGTGCTTCTGCACCACGACAGTCTCTAATTTTTCTTAACTTTTTTTTTCAGGACATCATGAGGATACTTACTACAAGTGATAATGGCAATGTAGGTGTTGAAATTGCAAACAGTTCTACGTTAGATAATATAGATAACTTTAGCTGGCATGATTCTAATATATTGAGTCAGAGGACCAACGACATTACGGAAGAAAACATAAATTTTAGTTCTAATCATAACAAATATAAAAGTAGTAGTGTTGATAATAGACTTACTAATTTATTGCGTAATAGAAATGAAAACGATGAAGATAAAGTATGTAATTTGCAATTTAGGCTAACTAACAAAGGTGAAATAAATTCTCTTAGTAATCATGAAGATATAAGCAAAAACCTAAAAGTGGACACTGGATGGCGAAGATCATGTAAAGGTACAGAGTTATTTTTTTAATATATAAGTCAGTAAATATAGAACAAATTTAATGACAAAATTATTAATATTTTTCAGTTTATGCTGATGTATCTACTGATTCCACTCCTGCTGATGAAGAACGCGCGTTCGAGCAGTCAGATTCAGATGAAATGTCCGAAAAAATTATACACCCTGTACCTAGAGGCATTGTAAACCCAAACTATCCTGGGTTTCAACATTTAGCACATACTTTACAAGTGAGTTTTGTATATGTCTTTTTATTAAATATTGCGTTAATAATATTTTCTTATATGATTACAATGTTATATTTTGTCTTCCAGGACTATTCTTCAAATATTGAACCCTTTTATCCTTCAGAAAATGATATGACGGATGACGATTTAGACACTGATATAATTGAAACGAAGTGTGATGGTGAAGCTAAACAAAAAATTGATGATTTTAACATAATAAACGAAAGCAAAAAAAATGATAATGCAGGAAAAAATATAATTGATACAAGGCAAAACTGTTTTCCATTTGAGAAAAAAAAATGTACCCCTCAGACAGAAAATAATATACCAGATTTATTGAGAACCATCAGTCATAACAATAATAACAATAGTTTAGACTCAACTTTCGACTTCGATTGCTCAACAACTGATATTGAAAATAATTTCCATGTTAAAGATATCATTGGTGACTTTAACAAAGAAGTTGAAGATGAAATAAGGCATTTATATAACTATAACATAAACATTGAAGATGACTTAGAGAAACTTAGAAAAGATATAAAAGATACTTTCGCTCAACCAATTGAAAATACTATTAATAATATTAGTGATGTAGTGAATCATGTCATTAAAAAATTAGTAGAAAATGATGGTAATGATAAAATTGATCCTCCTGATATCTTAAATGATCATGAAATGGAAGATGTCACCAATATAAATAAGGAAAATGAAACAAATATACGAACAGAAATAAATATAAGTAGACCTACCTTTTTATATATAGATAAAAATATTGATAATAAAATAACTGATGCAATTTTATCAGATGGCAAGGAAGATATTAATATTTACGAAGATGATTATGATACGGAACAGTTAAGTCAAAATGTTGAAAACACCATAAAACAATTAAGTACGGAATTGCGAAAAATCATACCAAAATTAAATGAAATGCGTGAACGTGATAAGTTATGGAATGAGAATAAGCAAGAACCCATGATAATCGATGGAAATTCAAACAATATAGCAACTGGTTCATCTACTCGATCTCACGAGCCTAGAACTCGATCGCAGTATTACGAAGAAAAAAGTAAAAAGATTACAAAAAATAAATTTTGTTCTACTGCTAAAACACTTTCGATAAAGGCTATTGTGTAAGTATTTTACATGTAGATATCTCTTACACAAAATTAAATTCTAAAATTAACTTTAATAAACTGATTCCTGGCCAAGTGTTACAATTTTCTAAATATATATTTAATCAACTAGCTTTTATATGCGACTTCGTCTCCGTGCTCAAATATTGACAATTAACTGGTAACCGAGGTAACTCTGACCGCAGGTACAATAGGTTCCAATGAAACTATTAACGTGATGTAAT
The DNA here is from genome assembly GCA_018249775.1 of Heliconius hecalesia formosus. NCBI lineage: Eukaryota > Metazoa > Arthropoda > Insecta > Lepidoptera > Nymphalidae > Heliconius > Heliconius hecalesia. The sequence continues at coordinate 11,909 of DWMY01001232.1, read as the reverse complement.
TGACTTTACAACACAAACATGAGGCCAGTCGTGGCGCAGGGGCACAAAAAGTGACTGTAAAAACGACTTGTTGTGAGTTCGATCCCCACTCGAGGAGAAGAAATATATATTTATTTAAATGTATATTTCCACTTCTTCGCTCTGGTGTCGAGGCAAAGGGCGGCGTTGAATTCTGCCACTCAATATGCCTCTGAAATTCGACAGAAAGTGGGGAACGGAGTGTCTTAAAACTAGGTTACCTCTTCCTATCTTACTGTGTGCGGGATACAGCGTGAAGATGATTTGATTAGATTTTTACAAAACAAACATATTTTTTTGAATTCAAACCAGTAGCTTCTGAGATAAGCGCTTCAACCAAATTCACTTTTCATTATTTTAATTATAAATTCAGCTGATCGCTTCTATTAATAAATATGCCGATTATTATTAAGTAAAATAGAGCAAGTAAACAAATTGTAGTTTTTAAATTTTAATCTTCTAAATATCCGTTTCTGTATTGTTTAATTACATAAATCTTAGTTTACAAGTTTTTTTAACTATAACCAAAATGCAATAGTAGACTGAAAAAGAAATTTTACTTAACGTCAAAATGTTATGTCTTAAGTTTACGACATAACTCTGTTCTTATATGAAAGTTTTAAATAGAATTGACGCGGACTACACTAAGCGAATAAATTAGGTTGTGAGTATATACAAAGAGCAGCAGCAATGAGTTAAACCTATTTAAACTGTTCGTGCATATCATTTAGTGTAACGTGTGTTTTGTAAATGAGGTGTGGCATACTCGTATATTTTTATTTCTTTATACTGTTTACCTAAATATTAGGTTCTTATTGTTATTTTGTTTTTTTTAGTGAATCAAAAACAAGGCAAAACTCTAATAGCGCTCTACCAAAAGCTCAAAATGTGTCCGTCCGTAAAAATGATAATGAAAAAGAAGCTGATTTCGGTAAGGTGTTTAAAAATTGTATGATTGTATTATAATGTCTAACTATGAACTATACAAAAAAGTTACGCCTGTAAGAGAGCAAAGTATTTGACACGCTTAAGTTTCTTTCCAAATGTCTAAAGAAAAAAAATCCCTAAAAATCTTTAAATTATTTATTTTTCAGACAGCTTCGATGTGTACAATATTGAGACAGCATTGCCGAAATTAGATTTGGATACGATTGAGAATCATATAAGAGCAGCTAAGGAAGCCGAAAGACGTGTAAGAGATACTAATAAGTTTATGATAAATCATTATTTATTATAAATTTTACCAATAATTTTAGTAATTTCTCTCGACCTCTCGTTGTTTTCAACCCAGAGATTTCTATGTTTTGAAACTTTTTTATTGGTTTCAAGGTCGTCATCATCATCCTACATAAAAATAGAGGTGGTAATAGGTACATAGATATATTGTAAAGTGTATTATTATAGTAGGTGGTGACTTTCTTTAACAATACTAACACAAGCTAAAGAAAAGAAGTCGAAAGATTTAGTCATATGTAAAAAAAAGAATTGTAAGTGCTTCAATTGTCAAATATATCTAATATTTAAATATGTATTATGTCCTTTCTCGAAACTGAAAATGATTATAGATAAAATGAATATCCTATATATTAGTTCATTTCGTATATATATATATATATATATATATATATATATATATATATATATATATATACAAATGTTTAAAAACATTATACGTACGTAAGCACAAATAATTAAAAGGATATTATATACCTATACATGTTTTGATGCATTTGTATACAATATCTAGGGGCAAAATTACTACGTATTTACAGACCTATAGAGCCTTTTCCATACGATACAGGATACAGGCATCGAGGCAGAAAGATAAAATTTATATTAATTGTTATTTGTACGTATAATTGTTACGTTTACGTTAATTATAAACATTTTTAGCTTCACACAGTAAGCACTTAGTAGGGTAGGCAGAGGAAACCTGGGAAACAGTCTTTGCTTTGTGTGTTGAGTGGCAGAAGTCGACGTCGCGCTTTGCCTCGTTATTAATTCGACGAAATTAAAATACTAAATATTTCATTTCTCTCGAGTGGAAATCGAACCTACAACCTGATGCGTTTACAGTCGCACGCTTGTGCTTCTGTGCCAAGAGGCCACAACTGGCCTCAATATTAAAATTAATAATAAATGTACATTCTGTGTATATTAAAAATCTGAAAAAATAAAAGACTGATGAGATTAGCATTTATAGATAGTAGCAGCATACTAGTAATGTTATAGAAAACAAAAAGTATCTTAAATACATTCGAATCTTATAATCATATTAAACTCTGTGTTACATTTTAATAAAAAATATAATTTATTACAATTTTCAAAGTTGGCGCTCTGTAGTATAACGGTAAATGCATACATTCACATTTGATCCACGTCTCCTTCATCCATGCATTAACAGTTAAAATTACCAACACAATCGGTACTTCGTTTAGCTTTCTACGGTGATTCAACAGTGTACGCAGGTCGCAGGCAAGCCGTTCCATTCTTAGTTTCATTTTTACATTCAGTTTTATACCTCGATAGTTGATCAGACGGCTTGACGCGTGTTTTGTTCGTTTCTGTTGAAGTTCATTTATTTAATAAACAAGTGTGATGGCGTCGTTGCCGTATTTTAATTCTGAACAAAGACATTACAAAAAGGATACAAGATTTCTATTAGATTTATATACGATTACATATGATAATCACGAATCCGTCGATAATATATGCTGTCTTGTAAGTACCTAGTTCTATTTTTTTTAAATTGAATAGTAGTTGTGACGAATAAAACCATAAAGAATAAAGAGATTAGAAATGGAACACGCATTTGTCCTTGCCCCAAATGTCAATACATGACAGGATTGACAGGATGGTTTAATTTTTGTTTACCTGTTTTTTATTTTGTAAAGCAACAGTTGTGCCATTTTTTGCCAAAAAAGTTAAGACTGATTAGTTTTAAGATGTTTGAAAGTATAATCACTAATATAAAACGAAAATTCAGCAAACCGTCTGACGAAATAAGTTATAATGCGGAAAAAGACACATCAGGATTCAAACTAAGTTTGAGAAATTTTAGATCCAAATTATTGAAATCGAACGATAGTCAAGATTTGTCTGTGCCAAATTATTATAATGATTCGGCTTTAAGCCCTCGTGCTATTGGTGTAGGAGAGTCTGCTCAAACTGAAATAGAATGGCCTACGCTCTCTGATAAAAATCCAAATATATTAGAGAAATTTACTCGGATTGTAACAATTACAGATGATGTTTCTTATGACAAAAAAGTAGGAACCATTTTATAATATACATAGGGATAGGGAGGTTTAAGATTTTGAGTCTTTCTTACAATGTCTTTGTATTTTTAGAAACGAAATGACAGAGAAGAAATCAGAAAGAGATTGGCAATGGGAGTTGACAGTGAGGAATATTATAGCTTAGGTCACATTGATCGTCCAGGAAAAAAGCCCAGTCTACATTCAAGGCTTCAAAATGGTAAGATTTGTCACCGAAAACATATTTTTCCTATTTAGAAACATGTCAGCTTTTCATTATTGATGAATATATTATTTAAATTATGAAAGTGTTTGGGCTAGTATTAACATTTATATTAAATGGTAATAATATAAAAGGATTATTTTCTTACTATTTGTTCTTAGGTTCTTGTCTTAATGCTTTTGTTAGTGTATTAAAATGTACTTTGTGTGTGGTGGTGCAGGGAAAAATCTACAAATATGTTTTATGAATGAAACTGCTTCTGACAATGAATCTCAAACATCTGATATAGAAAGAAATTTCAACTGTAATAGTAATAGTTCATCACAATCAAGTCTCTTTAGCAAGAATAATTTCAATCATCCATACCAAACAAGACCACTTTCTGTTAATATTACAAAACATGAGAAAAATACCAATACACATAGCGGTAAGTAGCAAGTAACTATAAAGCATGACTAGATATTGATGTAAATTTTATTAGCAATAAGCTGAATCTATAGCTATAATAGGATAGATAGAGGAAACCTATTGTTTAGACACTCCCGTCCCGACTTTCCCAAATTTAAAGACAGCATGTTGAGTAGTCCAACTTGATGCTGGGCTTTTTCTTGTAACCAGGGTGAATAAATTAAAAGAATTTATTGCCTAAGATGAAATCAAACCAACAAACATTGTGTTTACAATGACATGGTACTCCATGACTGCCTCTGTATTTTTTGTATTTCATTTGTTAAATGTATTTAACGCTACTGTGTGGAATATTTGTATTATTTAAAATATAACACTATCCATATTTTGGACAAACAAATTGTGATATAACATATATAGCAACATGTTTTTTTTATTTTGCATTTCAAATTTAATGTCTTATGCCTTGCTCTGAACTTGCTTTATGTTTACTGTTGCTTTTGATAACTTGCATATGACTAATTATAAATGAATATCTAAATGTTCAACCCTTTACTGGTACTGGGAAACATTCTCCCACCATACTAATCATACTAACTAAAACAATATACTTCTACTAATATTCAAAGAAACTATATTCTTACTAGATAATACTATTTATATAATTACTTAATTATATAAATAATGTGTTAAGGAGTTGAGATAGATCTTTATTTTATACCAAACTATTGCAACCATAACTGTTTAGCTATTGTTGCTATAAAATAGATTTATATTTTGTTACAAAGGTTTTTTTCTTTCTTTTTTAAGTTATGTTTAGTTTATATATACATATTTACAGGTCCAAAGTTACGTCCAACATCATTGATGCTTAAATCTAACAAATCTCGGTCTACACAATCTTTAGGACATATTGAGATCAAGGAGTCAGATTTCTTTGCTTTACAAGCAACTCTTCAAACGGAAGCCAGAATAGCCCTAGCTCAGGCAAAAGAAATGGCTCGTATACAAATGGAGGTAAATATATACATGTTTTTTTTTATTTAATACTTTGAGTTTATCAAAGTGCATTCTTAAAATTTTTATTATTATGCCTAATATATGTTTTGCTATACCATTTTATCAGTACCAGGTCTTACTATATAGATTTAATAGAATGTTTATATGTTCTTTTAGCAAGTTACTCAGTTATATGTTAATTATGAATTGTTAATATTATGAATAGAAAATATTATTTATATACAAAAAAGTATATAACATATTCAATCTTTCCAAAATAACTAATTGACCTGAGTACAATAATAAATTTACCGACTCAATGACTGTGACATTCTATGATATATTTTTTTCGCAAATTATATTTAGAACCAGGCACGCTTGGAACTCCATACAAAAGAAATATAAAGAAAAAGAGATATACAGCAGACCCTTATTGCTATAAGAAATGTCTTCCACGCATCCTTAAGTTGTAGGTTTAATTAAAACAATTGGCAATTTACTTGCCTTTTTTAATATTTTTTATATACATGAATATTTGTCTATATACATTAATTCATACCTAAATTGATACTGAATTTAACTACAAATACAGTTTGTTTTATATAGAGTAAATAAACATCATAGAATATATTGAAGCTGTAGTGACGCAGCAGTGCAGCATAAATAAATAAAATAATATAATTTTACAAATTATGCCTTTATGTATATGTTTATATTTAAAGAAAAGATCACGAATTTCAAAGTAATGTGATAATGTTTTTAGTTGCAAAATTATTTCTACATTTTTTGTTTGTCTTGAGTTACCTTCGCAATGATAATAAAGGAACAATTATAATGAGTTTCAAGAAAAAAAGACACCAGTAAAACAATAATGTTTCACTGTTGTCTGTACCGTCAAGATGAAGGAAATAATAAAATAAAAGAATTTATAATAAGATACTAGATGTGTGTATTATATACCATAGTAACATAATAATAACTTACAAATTGTATTGCTAGGGATAAGTGATACAATATTTATAGCTATAAATAAACAGATGGTTGGTTTTCCAGGCTTAAGATATAAATTCTAAAATTAAAAAAAAACAATGTTTTTCACATTTAAATAAGGCGATGATTGCACTACAGTATTCTTAGTGCATTAGGTTAGGTCACTACAAATAGCCTTCTGGCTTACTTCGCATAAGTTAGGTTCTTACATCCCCACATACATTTATTACTGCATCTAGTGCCCTTAACATGAATTTAAATGTAGTGCACTAGAATTAGTGTGGTAATTCATGTTATATAAACACCATTAAAAGGAGGTCGTATAATACAATACTATTGTGATTCGACATGAGAGCATCTATATGTTAATATGCGAAGCAAAACCGTTGTACACCTTATATGGGACCTTATATGGAAAAGGAGTGCAGAATTAATAAAAAAAAATGAATAAAAATACATTAAATTAATATAAAACACAAGTCAAAAACAAAGTCAAATTTCTTCTAGTTTTAATGATACACTGTTAAGTAGTGTGATGTTTTTTGTGATCTTGCATTATAATTGTTAACCTTTGTATTGTAATAAGAGATACAAAAATATTTGATTTCTGCCTAAAAACTATATTAAAGAAATTAGGTACCACGGACTATTCTGACTAAGTGTCAAAACGCCGTGTCTCCAAAAATGTATAATTTTAAATATACGCAACTAATCCGGTTGAAGAATTAAATATCAAAAACAAATCAAACATCTTAACTTGATTGTTGTCTTAGAATGTCTAATAGTAGTTTAAAATGTGTCTGCAGCGCGAGCGCCGCTCCCGCGCAGTGTCGCCGGTGACGGACATGTTGCGGCGCAGCATGGAGAAGGCGAACGCGCCGCTCGCGCCCGACCGGCGCCGCGTGAGCCGCCACCTGCTCACCGATATGAACATTGCACAGTTACAGGTGAGCCCACTAATACTAGAAATGTATAAGTTTTGTGAGTTTGGATGTTTGTTCCGCAGTCACTCAAAAACTACTGAAGGAAATTAGATTAGACTTTACAGTAGTATAACTTCTACATAGTAACACAGACCACAATTATGTAAAGATTTTGTATAGTTTGACTACAATATAAGAATAAGTTTAAAAGGGTGCAGTCGCGTTTGAGTCAGTAATGATCAGTTTATTAGTGTGTGTTGGTCAGATTATTACAGTGGTACAGCTTCTGTCTGTAAACGCGACGGTTGTGGGTTTGATTCCCACTCGGAGGAATTAATTGTTTTCATTTCCTCGCTCTGGTAACAAGGCAAACCGCGGCGTTGAGTTTCGCCAATAAACATGCAATATCTCGAAAATTGACCGACAAATGCAGAACGGGGTGTCTTGAGACTAAGTCCCCTCTGCCTACCCTGCTCTTTGCGAGATACAACATGATGCTAAAAAACACATTTTATGTAATTGGATAATAATACATTATTAAAGTAAACTTAAAGACCTAATAGAAAAAAAGTTTTATTTTGATATGAAATGACTAAGCTATCTCTGCACTGTATATATCTATGCGGGAAAATGCATAAAACTTCGTTTTACATGCTTGTGTCTATTTTATGTGTCATACAACACCACAATTTTAATAATAAAATATATTAACATGTCTCACGCCTATAAATGCATTATTTTAATTCAAAATTAATACAGAAATTCTCACATTCATTCTCGAATCAAATTGTTATAATAATCACACAGTTATTTGACTTTGAATTGAGGTCGAATCCACATTTTGCAGCTAAGCAACTATAAGTGGGTTTTGTGGGTAAGATTTAAACGTAAAATTTTTAAAACAAATTTAGAGATTTGAAAGTAAATCATAATTATAAATTTTGTAAGTAACTCTTAAAGTATAAATTTATATTTCCATTTTTTCGTTCTGGTGTCGAGCCTAAGCGCGGCGTTGAGTTCTGCCACTCAACACGCAATGCCTCCAGAATTCGGCAGAAAGTGGGGAACGGAGTGTCTTAACACTAGGTTCCCTCTGCCTACCCTGCTGCGTGCGGGATACAGCGTGAAGCTGATTTTTAAGTAGCTCAACTCATTAAAATAATATTAATATGTATCATATTATGATCCAAACTTGTTAGTACTTACGTACTTATGTTACTTACGTTATACATATATGAGACGGCTACAACTAATTACTTGATGATTTCATATATCGTTTGATCATTCAATTTATTACATTATTTTTATTAGTTTTACTATAAGATGATATTTTAAGACTTGTATAAGTAAGAGGTAGATGTTAATTTTGATGAGGTCATCGTGGGGCACAAGTTGAGATGTGGATTCGATCCCCACTCGAGGGAATGAATTATTATATATTAACAATTCATGTCCTCGAGTTTAATTTCTTCGCTCTGGCGCTAAGGCAGAAAGCACGGAGTTGAATTCCGCCAGTCAACACGCAATGTCTCGAAAATTCGATGTAAAGTGTGGAACAGAGTATATTACAACAAGTTTGTTTAAATTTCATTGAGGCCAGTCGTGGCAGAGCGGCACCAGCATGTGACTGTAAACGCGACAGGTTGTGTATTATATAAATACATATATATTTTTTTAAATGTTTAATATTCGTTTCCTAAAATATTTTTTTATATTACCTATCCCAAAATATTTTTTTATATTACTATTCGAGTTTATATTTTTGTTATATATCTATGCTTTACCGTTATTGTAAACGGTAGTACCGTTTATTTTTAAGCTTACGAAAAAATTTAAAAAAGTCACATATTATTATAAAACTTAAAAATGTTGATGATATTTTATGAAGATGTTCATAAATTGTGTTACACTCTATTATCTGTAACATATACATCTGGTACAAATGTATTTTGTTATCCCCTATATGTAGTATCGATGGAATAAACTGTGCACAATGCTAGTAGTTGTTAAATGACGAGAATGTAGAGACGAGGACCCGTTTTCAAATCCCGCTACGTTTAGATTTTTATACATTAATTTAATAAAATGTTTACAAAAAATATTACAATAATTAAAAAAACTATACAGCCTTATCTATTATTAAACAATATAATCTACATGTAATGTAAATGTGCTGCCACTGCTAATCATATTATATATTTTTAGGGTTCCTAACCTCTTAAGGAAAAAACCCTTATACTCATTTTCACTTAGATCACTTTGTTGTCCGTCCGTCCGTCTGTCTGTTAAAAGCCTTTATCTCAGGAACGCTTGGAGATATTAAGTTGAAATTAAAACCATATACTCAGATCGACGGCCTCATGATTTCCTTAAAAAAAACGAATTTATACGTTTACTTAAAAGAAGATATGGCGGTTTATATCGCAAAAAATGCACATTTCGACACTATAAAGGGAATCAAAATAAATAGGGTTACTTGCGGTTGACGGTTGATAATAGCCTTAAAAAAAGGCAAAATTTGGTATTAAAGCCGCTAGTTCAAGTGAGGCAAAGTTTCCAATTTTTATACGGAACCCCCTTGATGGGCGAGCCCGACTTGCGCTTGTCGGTTTTTTTTTGTACTGTGGCCTACGTTACATTGCTGCAATAACAAGACCCCGTCCACAGATATATTTAATATTATCGTTAAATAGTTCAACGTAATAATACTTAAATGTAAATATGTCTTGCCGGATGCATAATGAATCATCAAACTAGTTTTTAAGGCTATACATACATTGTATATCTTTTATACATTACTATTCTTCCGTCTATGAATTTAATAAGATTACTTACGTATTTTTAACCGACTTCTGTAAGAAAAGAACGTTATCAATTCCACTGGTTTTTTTTTCTTAATATAAGTATTATATATATGTATGGGGATCGTTATGAACTTGATACTTGGTTTTATATTCAAAAATTATATAGTTGGACGTGTTTCACTTAACCAACCATAAACACATACTTGGACGTTATTTTAACTTTCTTGAAGTCCAAAGTTAATTTGAGTATTTAACGTTGCCTGCAAATTCAGCTTCTCGCTGTATCCCGCTTGTAGCTGAGTAGGCAGAGGGAGTAGCCTAGTGTTAAGCCATTCCAGTTCTCACTTTCTCTCGAATTCTGGAAGCAATGAGTGTTGAGTGACGGAACTGAACGTGCCGGTAGAAAAATGGCAAAGAAATCACTTTTATAACTTAATTGTCACGCCCACACAATGAAGTCAATTGAATTTATTCAAATTCGCCGCGGTTTAAATTTTAATACGGTTTTTGAAGATTAGACGGTAACTTCCCTGACATTTGGTTTCAGCGTGACCTTGCATCAGCCTCCGCACTGCTGAATCATGCGGAACGTTTCGATTACAATATTGTATTATACCCATTGTGCAACGCATTGTTTCGTCACTTTTACGTCATTTAACTGTAAAAAATAAAATTTAAGTTTTCAATTTTAAATATCGTACTACAAGTTTTTATACAAAAACTCCGGTTTGCAGATTATTTAATAACTAGTAACAACTTTACGTTTCTATTGACGATTTATTGTAACAAAAATTATAAAGTGTTCTTTATAATATATATGACGTATATATTAAAATTTTTAATAAAGAAAACACAACCTAGAATTTGAAGCCGCCGTGGCTCAGTGGCACAAGCGTGTGACTGAAAACGCGACGGTTGTGGGTTTGTTTATTCATTTTTTCGCTCTGGTAACAAGGTAAAAACGCGGCGTTGAACTCCATAGTAGGTAACGAAGTATCCTAAAACTAGGATCCTTTTGTCTTTTGCGTAAAGCTGAACAAAAAGACAAAAAAATATTTTAAAAAATTTTAACCGCCCTAGCGTTCTGACACCTAATTCATACGTTCTTATTAAATCACTGCCTTTCTTCTATGTTACTTTGAAAGTAAAACAAATTCTAAGTGATCATTATGCGAGTATCTAATTTATATAACTTCTATCTTATAAATAAAAACAAATTACTATATTACATCAGCATATATTACATTAGCACGTGCCAGATTTACGTAAGCCTTAGCTTATATGTATATTTTATTTATTATGTTACTTTATAAGGTTTACATTAACTTCAACTTTTACCTACATCTTACTAGAGAAAGTGCGTACAGATAACTAGCTACCATTATTTATAGCAGTTGCTTTTTTTTTTTTTGCTAAGACGTTTTATTAAATTTTGTTTGTATGGTGGCCTCAATTTTTTATATTTAACTACATTTTTTAATATGACACAACTGAAATAGATTTATAATAATTTAATTAATTTAGAGGCCGTCGTGGCGCAATATGTTTTACTTTAAACCAATGTACTGCAAGTATTATTAATATTTATTAAGTATATGTGTATTTATTAATATTTAAACTATTTAATTTTAAGTTTATGGCGAAAAGAAGAGTTACCTAAATGAAAAATGTCTGTGTTTAGGAAATTATTTAGACGCCTTTTGTCAATTATCAGGTTATAGTCAACGAGCTGCATTCCCAAATCGAAGCGCTGAACGACTCGTTGGTGAAGCTCTTGATGGCTCGCGACGAACTGCATATGGGTCAGGATTCAATGCTCGTTGACATCGAGGACCTAACACGATATCTGTGAGTGTATATCCTAAACACCAAATAATATTTCTTCGAAAAAGTTTCTAATACAAGTCCTTGAGAGGGCATCGAACGAGTATCACACTTCTTTATGTGAGAAAAACGTTCATCATCTTTGCCAAATGGCTCCAAAATGAAAATATAATTATATTTCAAATAAATTTGTTTTTTTGTTTCTAAGTTAATTGAAATTTGTATTATACCTATAATATGTCAATGAGATAAATACATAATACAAAAATAACGCAACATACTTTAAATTAAAAATAACGCAAATTAAAATAATAATTGAGGCCGGTCGTGGTGCAGTTTATATTTCCATTTCTTCGCTCTGGTGTCGAGGCAAAGCGCGGCGTTGAGTTCTGCCACTCAACACGCAATGCCTCCAAAATTCGGCAGAAAGTGGGGAACGGAGTGTCTTAACACTAGGTTCCCT
>DWMY01001231.1:0-15865 GCA_018249775.1 Heliconius hecalesia formosus | reverse complement strand
GATGGGAAATGACATCTTAGAATAGAATACCGTTCCATAATTTTAGTAACAAAAAAAAATTAAAAACTTTACATAAAAAGAGCTGTTTTAAGTAAAATTGAGAAAGTGTGGGAATTTTTACATTAATACTATTTTAGTGTTTAGGTACACGGTAAAATAATTAATATAATGAAGTAAGCTGCAGGAGCGCAGATTTGATTATTATTTTTACCTTTGTTGGATTTTCTTTCCGAGTGAACAATGCGAAAAAACTAAGGAAGACTAACTTAGTAACTTTAAGCCGGCCACGATCGTTCTGTACGTCGACTATACACTGCGTTAAGGTAGGTCAAAGTACCTTTTGTAATTTGGTTTCTATTATTGTTTGGCAATTATGAATAAATAAATATAACTAAAAGTAAAACATATAAATGAAAGTAGTAGTAAATTATAATGTAAGTACAAACTAAGCATGTGCTAAGTGTAAAGCAATATTTACGGCTGTCGGAGATTCGTACAGATATATATAAATAAAAAAGAGAGATTAGTAACTGAGAGCTTTTTATTTACATAAAAATATAATAATCTATAATATAACGTTATGTACGTAAAGTAAAAATTACGCTTTCCACTTTTCGTCAGATTTCGATATAATCATTTCCATTTGGTTGAAAATAGAATCCACAACAATTGCGTTTACAGTGAAACACAATTCTACTGCGTCATTATGGGGTTTAACATCGACAGATTTCCAAAAAAATAATAAGAAAAAAGATAGACTATCACATAAAAAAAAGTTTTTTACACTCCACTTCAGATTCGAACTCGTGCAATACCTACGTATATACAATGAAAATGGAAGCAAAATTCCAAACATTTTGATATCTCGACGTTATCCTAACTGTATTTAACTCGCATCGCCATGTGCTAAATATTTCATACATTTCGCGGAAGCTCAGGCTCAAACGTTATATAAATTTATTCTCGTTAGTGTAGTCCACTGGATGTAGAGCGCTATATTGAGCGATACATATTTATATTATAGTATTTTTTTATGCAACAAGACTACTAATTTCGTTATTTTTTATGTAGTTGTAGTTATTGTATGTAAAAAAATACTGATACAATAGAAAAGTTAAGTAGTTTTCTTAGATATATTGTGAACTTGACCTAGTTTTAGATATTCCACTGTATCAGTGGAATATTTTTTAGAATTTCTTTATGTTATTAAAAATAATAATAAGAAAAACTATTTAAAATATTGAAATTTTATTAAACATTTTAATATTTTTCATTCAAACCGAAAGCACTGTAACAGCAAAAAACTATAATAGATTGGCAATTTTTTTATGAACTATATATAAGGGGGTCATAAAAGTTTACATACAATATAAAAAAACACAAAATCGTTACAGAACCAAGTAACTATTTCACAGTTTAACACGTCGCTATTAATCATTCAATGTAGTACGACACAAACTTTACACATTTGCAATTATTATGACGAATGGTTTCCTCATCAGGACCTTTGACGCGAGATAAGCGTGCGTTGACGCTTCAAGGGTAATAATATATTTACGTCATGTACATACATTGGATGCAGGTTGGTGGAAGTTCGATTTATTTTCATGTTTATAAAAAAATATACAAGATATTGTGGTTAGGGGATGACTGTAGGTGATTGTTATCGTTAGACATCCAAGTAATACGAATATATTTTAGAAAATTAAAACATTCTAAATTAACAAATATATATAATATATATGAGAATGTATTTATTATCTACAGACGTCTAAAATTCAATATTTCAATTTATTATCTATAGAATTTTTTGTTTTGATTTTGACTAAATTCATTTTAAAAAGTCAAATCGGAGTACAAAGGTAAAAAATATTTATTAACACGATTGTAACGTAATTTGAAGTTTAAATGTTTTCGCTATATGTTAAATAAATCTGACTGAATATCAAAACTACTATTATAAAGCGATATTTAGCTTTGTTTGAGATTGGTTGAGGGCGCTTGGCCCACGGACTGAAATTGAGAAAAATGTTTTTGGTTGGATAGACCATAAGCCAAGGGCAATAATAGGCTATATGACATTACGTGAGACGTTACGACGCAACCCACCGTACCTGCAAAATAACCTCCCGCACTTAGAATGTTCCATGGGTCTGTTTTCGTTTCCTCGCACTGGCGACAAAACGAAGCGCGGCGTTGAGTTCCGCTACTCAACACGCAATATCTCAATAAGCGATCGGTGCTTGGGGAATAGTGCCTTAACAGTACGTTCCCTTTGCCCCCTTTGTTCCCTTTACAATTTTAACTATACCCGGGATAGAGCGTGAATCTATTTGATCTATCATATTAAAACAAATAAAACAAGCAAGAATTGGGCTCACCCATCGAGGGTTCTGTACAAAAATTGGAGGTCTCGAGCTTTTTCTGAAAGTAAGCTTAGCTTACATAGAGCTCTTTCGTTAGATACCTCACTTGAACTAGCGACTGTAATACCAAATTTTGTCTCCCTTTTAAGGATATTATTTTTTACGATTTAACCACAAATGTAAGTTATAAGATTTTTCAGAGTATATGGGTTTGAATTTCAACTCGATATCTCCAAGAGTTCCTGAGGTAAAGGCTTTTGAGAGACAGACAGACAGACGAACGGACGGAAGGAAAACAAAGTGACCTTATAAGGGTTCCTTTTTTTCCTTAAAAGGTACGGTACCCTAAAAATGATAAAAAAAGTGATCAAAACTCACAGTAAATTTAAGTAAACAACAGATTGTACAACCATATAAAGAAAAACAACTAATTTTCTTCTTAATTCCAGTCAAAGGGATCTCCTAAATAACTTTCAAACCCTAGCTCAACTGCATATATATACATACATATACCCATACAAAAACATAAACAATCTTACACTTAAATCATAATAATTTGACGTAATGTACTAGAAAACATGTTTATTATCAATCAATCTATTCTGAGCACACTGTTGTTTGATTGCGTTTCGCTGACACAAATTATCGATCATTACAAGAATAAATGCCTATTATATATTATGTACATAGATATTTAGGGATCTTTGGCATATAGCAGGAGAGAGAAAGGGAATCTAGTGTTAATAGACTTCAATTCTCTTATTGTTCTCCAAAATCGTCTAAAGTAACTTTTTGAGGTCGGTGGAGGCGCAGTGGCACAAACGTGCGACCGTTAACGCGACAGGTTGTGGGTTTTATTTCCATTGGAGGAAAGGAAATATATATTTATTATTTTCATTTTCTCACTCTGGTAACGAGTTCAGTTCCGCCACTCTACACGCAATATCTCCAGAATTTGGAACGGAAATGTCTTAATGGGAGCAGAGTGTCTTTAAACAAGGTTCCCAGGTTACCTCTGTCTACTCTGCTATATGCGGGATATGTCGTGAAGCTTAACATAAATTCACGTAAAGAGGCGGTACCCAACGCCACACTGTCTTATCTGGATAGGAAAATATAGGCCTTGAATCCAAAACAATCAACATTCCTAACTCTGTCCAACTGTGTCCAATTAATACCAAACAACAAAAAATATTATGAAAGAGAGATATTATGAAAGAGAATCTTTGATCATATGTCCTTCTTCAAAATCAAATCAATTTTATTTTTATGAAGCCTACAAGCAACTTTTTATATATAGTTTCAGACATTTTTCAGCACCAGAGGGAAGATAGTGTTGAGACACTCTATTTTCCACATTCCGCCTAATTTACGCGTCGCGACTAAGCTTAACATCGCGCTTTGTCTATCAAATCGAAAAAAAAAACATAATTTACAACCCTGAGTTGACATTCAATCCAAAACAGCCTCAACTACTTACACAAGAACAAAATATCATAATGAAACATAAACTGCAACATTCCTTGCGAATTTGCAGCACAACTAAAGTGTTGACAGACAGGTGGAGTGTTTAAATAGTCCTTGCCGCTTAAAGACTACACTCAGGAAGCTCCCCGCTAAACTGTTTGCTTTAAGATAACAACTTTTTCCTTTGTAAAATTTTGAATTTTGTGTGATTTTACTGGTAAATATTATTTATTTATTTTATACTATATTTGTATGATAAAAAAAACGTCATTGCAATATTTTGTCATAAAATCATTAAGATCTTGGGAGATAATATTAAGAACAAAAAATAAGAGAAAAACAAATGCATTTATGTTTTTTTCGATACATTTTAACCAAATAAAAATCACAGAAAAGATGGTTCAAATAGTTATGAGTTAGATTTAGTGGGACAATCTTTCACTGTTAAGTTTTTCAGTGAGTTTTTTGCCCATTCCATTATTTAAATTATTTCAATATCCCTATTCACTCAGACAAAGTGGCATTGAGTTCCGCACTCAACATACAGTGTCTCACAAATAGGGCTGTACGTGGGGAACAAAGTGTCTTAACACAAGTTGAGTGTAAGGCTGCCATAAAAATATAAAAAGGAACCTAAAAATATTATCTCACTTAATTTGCATGTTTTTCTATACTTTTATTTATATACAGTTAATTTTTTTTTAAGGATTTTTTATTACATTACATAAATTACTAAAACACTTCACTTTCTCATTGTCAGAAAATTAAATATACTTTCTATTTTATTCTAGGTTTCAATTTTAAATTAAGCAATGCTGTACTTAATTAAATATAAAACTCTTATGCATTATTTAAAAAATATTATAAGGAAAGAATCCATGTCTAATGTCTTTTTTTTTTGGAAACAATATACTATATAATATATGTTGTGTACAGATAAAAATTATGTAAAGATTATTATTAAAACTATTTTGGAAAACATTTACAAGATACTAGCTTTGTTACTTACAGCTTTGTCTCCATGGTCAAATAAGAGTTGTGTATGGCATGTGACATATCTTATGTGTGGGAAGGAACTCTGTGCGCAGGTACAGAGTATCACATTGATATGATTAAATTGAAGTAATATAGCCTATAGCATTACTTAATAAATCCTTAAAAAATATTTTTTCAATTTGAACCAGTAGTTCCCAAGATTAGCATGCCCAACTAAAAAAATCTTTAGCTTTAGAATATTAGTATAGATTTAAAATATAACAAATCTAAGTTTATCTTTAAATTTTAGTTACATTTAAATTGAAATACATAAACAACAATGGCAATGTTCAAAAGTATTTTTATAATGTGAATGTTTAGAGATAATTGAGTTTTAATTAACTTAATCATACATTAATTTTAATATTAATAAGCAAGAAATCATAATAAAAAAATTGTTTTATATTCATGTAGTCATATAAAAAAATGTTTATTAATAATTCAATAGGCTTATTGTAAATGCAATAATTAGCACCGTTTGGTCTAAATATGGACTTAGTTATAAAGATCTTATGATGATAGGCCTTATATACATGGTTAATCAATTATTTATACTGCATACACTGACATGATTAAATTCTTCATGCCTTACTCATATTACTTGTATAAAATATTTATTGACAAAAATAAATTATATGCACGTTATTGTGTTTAAATCACAAATTTAAAGAGAAACAGACGTGGTTAATTATTATTTGCATTTTGTTATTGTATATCGTAAACAAAAACAATAAAGTTAAAAATTTATTATGATGACTCATACATACACTATATACATGTTGGAAGCAGATGTGCGGTAGCCAGTAATTAACAACGCCATAAATTTATATTGTACAAGAGTAAATTTTAATTATAATTTAAATTAAAATAAAATAATACTTACTTTATGTTCTAGCCAGTGACCGATGCTTGGACGTCAACGATCAAATAAAAAAAACATAGGCAAAAGAATCCCGTGGAGCACCAAATCACATCACATCACACCCACGATTAAACACTTTCACGTTCATATTGTGCGTTATTAATTAATTATTTACATCTATAATCACATGTTAAGAGTAAATAGTCTAACTATTGAGTATTATACGTAAATCTGTATTACATGAAACATAAATAGGTTCATTATAAGTGTTTATGTAAGTGAAGCACCTAGGATCACTCGCAACGAGTTACTTTCTGTGACTGAAGGCGAAATTTTATCGAATTGAGTTAAAACAGCTAGGTAGATATAAAATATACACTAACAACAGACGGCAACAGCAGAGGATGGAGATTGAAGAGAAGCTACTGGTGTTGCTACACGCTATTTGTAGTTATAATAATTAATAATTGCTGCAATATTATTAATAAAATCAATATATCATTCCAACTAAGTTGTCAATTTTATTTGACAATTCGGATCTTTTACATATTCAGTTTAAAAGATTTTTTATAATATTGTGTAATAAAAGTATACTGTAATTTTAATATTGTTAATTTTGTTAAAATTTCTTTTTTTATAAATAGAAATAATAAATTTAAATTATTGAATTATACATCATTTCACAATGTTTTATTATTGCACTTTACCGTATTGTAAATTTGTGAAAGTTTCGTTTAATTAAATATATGGCAAAATTTTATTAATGAACGCAGCTAATTTGTCAAATTGACATCTGTCGTTAGTCCAAATTGCAATATTTGCCATTTTGTCGTTTCACGACGAACAACTTCAGAAAAGATTTTATTTATTTATTCTAATTGACAAAAAAAAATTATTCACATTTGAAATTAAATTTGATTAATAATTAAAGAATTAACTATTCATAAAATTATATAAAAGCTGGTTATGTGAATATAAAATCATTTATTTCTATTCGTTAAAAATTTTACCTATCATATTTTCTGAAACGGAACACAGTCCCTTCGAAAATGGCTTCGTTGGTGAATGTTTTGCTGCGAAAAAGCCCAAATTTGGGCCAATCTAAGGCTCTTTTATTAAATTTACCTGCCGTTTACAATGTGAAGTGAGTGCTGTTATTAATAAATATATATTTTTTCACTTAAATCGTACATAAAATGAGTTTAAAAATTATGTAACATTTAAGGTTATTGTGCGCAATATTAGTCTTTAAAATATTATTTATTCAATCTTTTCTGTTTATTTTCTTATAACAAAACAATCGTGACGCTTAAAATGACTTAACTTAAAACTTAGCTGCTTACTTTCTCAAATTGCTTCTGAAGAGAACCTATTATTTAAAAAATATTATTTTTCCTAGCTCCCAACGTAAAGCTCATAGATGGATGCCCGATGAAACATTCGTGAAACAATTCGAAGGGGCTGTTATGTACCCTGAGGGTGTCACTTCCCTCATGAAGCATCCACCTTATAATAGTAAGTTATTATTGTCTATTATATTATCTATATGAAGGATTTAATTAATTTTATTCAATTATTTATTGATTAGTAAAAGAAAAGAAAGAAGTGATGCAATGGTATGATGTCAGAAAGGTCTACTTGCAATAAGTTTTACTCAACATGTTTTATTCCAAAATTGAGCAGAAAGTGGAGAACTGTGTTTTAGTATATACTTAAACAGGAATGTTTAGAGGGTTGCTAATACTTTATTGCACAAATGGTGACAAATTGTAATCTTGCATTAATTTTGGGTCATTATTGGAATAAATGAATAAAAAAAATATATATGGCTTAAAATATTTTACGATATTTTAATTTCTTACAGGCATTGTAGCCCCAACCGAAAAGCAAGTTAAGAACATGATATTGAACTTTGGACCACAACATCCCGCTGCTCACGGGGTGTTGCGTTTAGTTCTTGAATTGGAGGGAGAGGTAAATAAAGGAAAGATTTTAATCTTCATATATACTGTGTAAACTTTATGTAAGATCAGTGTATGAACTTGAAAGTAATTGTTAAATGGATAGAATGAAAATCTTGATTTTTTTTCTATTATAAAATAACAGTTTTAATATATTTTTTTAAGGGTGATATAATAAAATGACAATGTTTATAGCTTCATGTTGTGTCTGTTTTCTGTTGCTCACTTTTTATCAAATTCTGGAGGCATTTTTAATTGAATGGTGGAATTTAATTCATTGCTTAGCCTTATTAACAATGCAAGCAAATAAAAAAATATATATAATTTTCTCAAGTGCCTACTGCTCTCAGCCACTACTGGCCTCAAATGACAAAATAACAAAAAAGAAGACAGCCAAAGCTAAAGACCTACAAATTTTGACAACTTAGAAATCTTGTTTTTTACTTAATTATGACGTAATTTTGTCGTTATGGAGAGTATGTGGTGCTAAACAGAATTATATCATTGATTTGAAAACAAACTAAACCAAAGTCGAAAGTTTGATGTATTAAATAATTTGTGATTAATCAGGTGATGTTGCCTAAAATTGTACTTGCAACTTGTAAAATTGCACTGTATATCTACATATGTGAGTCAAGGTGCAGGGGTAGAAGCTCAAAATGGGAATTGAACCTACAATCTGTTGGTCTTACAGACACACTTGTGCCCCTGTAGAATAAATTGCATCATACACATTTTCATTTCTTAGATCTGGTGTCGGTAAAGCGTGGCGTTGAGTTCCGCCACTCAGCACGCAATGCCTTCAGAATTCGGCGGAAAGTGGGGAATGAAGTGTCTTAACACTAGGTTCCTTCTGCCTACCCAGTTGTGTGTGGGATACAGCGTGAAGCTGAGATCTTATTATTTTATTACAGATAGTCCGCGGGGCTGACCCCCACATCGGTCTTCTACACCGTGGCACGGAAAAGCTAATCGAATACAAGACATATACTCAAGCTTTACCATACTTTGACCGTCTCGATTATGTATCAATGATGTGCAATGAACAGTGCTACAGCTTAGCTGTTGAGAAGTTACTTAATATTGATATTCCGCTGCGTGCCAAGTATATTAGGAGTGAGTGGCTTTTAATTTTTGTTTATTTTTAATCTAGTGGTCAGTCATGGCGCAGAGGCACAAAGTGTGACTGTATCGACTGGTTGTGGGTTCAATCTCCACTCGAGGAAATGAAACATTTATTTACATTTATATTTTCATTTCATCGCTCTGGTGTCGAGACAAAGCGCGGCGTTGACCTCCGCCACTCAACACGCAATGCCTCCAGTACTTAGTGGAAAGTGGGGAACGGCGTGTCTTAACATTAGGTTTCCTCTGCCTACTCTGCTGTGTGCGGGATACAGCGTGAAGCTGATTTGATTTGATTTTCATTTTAGAAAACAGAAGAATTTACTATATTTATTTAGCATATATGTATAAGCGTGAAACTAGCTAGCTAACACTTCTTTATTCTCTTTTCAGCTCTCTTCGCGGAAATAACCCGCATATTGAACCACATAATGGCGGTCGGTACTCATGCTCTAGACGTGGGAGCCCTAACGCCGTTCTTCTGGCTGTTCGAGGAGAGGGAGAAGATGATGGAGTTCTACGAGAGAGTGAGTGGGGCGCGGATGCACGCAGCTTATATACGGCCCGGTGGTGTTTCTCTGGTGAGATATTGGTTTTTTTTTTAATTATCCTATCCTATATTGCCAATATTATAAATGTGAAAGTTTGTGATGATGTTTATTCCTATTTCAAGCAAAATCTTTACAGTAACATGTATGTCTTATACATCAAAATAACACATATATTACAATTTATATACAATATTTGTATAATTTAGTTTTAATTGAACAATATTTTTATTATTTGAGGCCAGTTGTGGCACAGTAGCATGAAGTTGCCTCCAGGAATGAAATGCCTCCAGGATTCGGCATAAAGTGGGGAACGGAATGTCTTAACACTAGGTTCCCTCTGTCTACCCTGCTGTGTGCGGGATACAGCGTGATGCTGATTGAACAATAAGATTAAGCGGACGAGCAGATGTGTAGCTAGTTTTATATATATTTTTAAAGGTCGTTGTGATTCAGCAGCAGAGCCTGACTGTGAACGTGATGGTTTTGAGTTTCATTTCCCATGTGGAGGAATGATTTGTTGTTTAAAAACGTTATATTGTTTCGTTTTGGCGATAAGACAAAGTGCGGTATTGAATTCTGTCACTTAAGTTGTAATATATCGCAAATTAGGCGGTGGATGGAGAACGAAGTGTCTTGACACTAGATACTCTCTGTATGCCTTTAGGAAGAATACAGCATGATGCAAAAAAAATATTTATTGTTATATTGTCGAAGTTTTTTTTTTGAAATTGAATGTGTGAGAATGTGCAGTGTTCTGATTTTTTAAGTTTTGTATGGAGAATACAATGCCTAAGCTATTTATGTTTAATATTCCATAAAGGGTTTCTTTTTAGTTATTTAAAGTAGAGTGTTTTAGTAGTATTATTATTCTTGCTCTTTTAAATGCATAACAAAAAAATATTCATTGATTATATTTAAAAATATATCTTTGCTTAGTAGCCTTAGATAGTCCTAATGCTTAAATTATATATTGTTTTTGATTCCAGGATATGCCGCTCGGTCTGATGGACGACATATACGAATTCGCCAGTAAATTCAGCGAGAGACTCGACGAGGTGGAGGACGTCCTGACAACTAACAGGATATGGGTGCAAAGAACTAAAGATGTCGGTGTGGTGACCGCTCAAGACTCCTTGAATTATGGGTTCAGGTGAGAAATTACTTGATTTTAGTGTTTTTTTTTTGGGTAATACAGTTTTCTGAAGGAATTAGTTTTGGAGATTCCGAAAGAATACTTTGAGAATGTTTGGTAGTTTATGAATACGATTAATTATTTTGTTTAGTTTCATTTAAAAAAGCACGGACGGTGATGTGAGAGATGCTACTTGCATTATAAGATTAGAATAAAAAGGATTGTTTTGATAAATTTTTTAATCGACAAAAATTGAGTCCGTCGTTGCGCAGTGGCACAAACGTGTTACTGTAAATGGGGAAATGAATTGTTGAAAAATTGTTACTTATTAATATTTTCATTTCTTCGAACTGATAACGAGGCAAAGCACGGCATTGAGCTTCGCCACTCAACGCGCGATGCCTCAAAAATTCGACGTAAAGTGGGGAACGGTGTGTCTTAACACTAGGTTCCTTTTGCCTATCCTAAAAATACTAGCGTAATGCAAATTATGCTTTAAGAAAGTAAACAAACAACAGGCGCACTCATTTTCCTTTCCAGCGGCGTTATGCTCCGCGGCTCAGGTATTAAGTGGGATCTCCGCAAGAGTCAGCCGTACGATGCATATCATTTGGTTGACTTCGATGTTCCCATAGGAACTAACGGTGATTGTTATGATAGGTTAGTAGTATATCTCTATTTTTTACGTTTTTGTTTGTTTGTATACGTTTTTTTCTAGCTATTTTTTTTGTTTTTGTATTTAAATATGTAATTTGTTTGATTTTTTTTTCGGAAGTTTTAAGTGTGAAATGTGAAAAGAGGACATATTTTTTTTTTAATATTTCCCTGAATGGAAGTCGAACCCATAACTGTTGCGTTTACAGCCACTTATGAAATATCTTTATAATAATTTAATTTTTAAATTAAATATATTCTCAATGATTTAAAGGGTTAACCTGAATATTTTTAACATATTTAAAGTGTTATTCTACGCTTCTGAGAAGGGAGGCGCGGGTCCAATTTTAATACATTTTCTAAAAAAAAATAAACTTTATTTAAATTTTAAAACCTATACATTTATTTACTTCGTATTTACATTAAATATTTATTTTTATTTCTCAGATATCTTATCCGTGTAGAGGAAATGCGTCAATCACTACGTATAATAGATCAGTGTTTGAACCAAATGCCCTCCGGAGAGGTTAAAACTGATGACGCCAAGCTCACGCCGCCTTCGAGAGAAGAAATGAAGGTAACTGGTGCAAAATAGTTAGTAGATATTGAGAAAGTGTTGTTTGTTTGTTAAGTCATTTTGCTAATCGCGTTACATGCGGATTGGAGACGTTGCGGTTTTCATTGTGGAACTTAACGCCGCGCTTTGTCTTGCTACCAAAACGGGGCAATGAAAAATATGCTAATTACTCCGAGTAAGAATTGAAAACAAAAAAAAATAACTACAATATATTAGATCGTTGCCAATTCTCTAAAGAAATATAAAAAAATTGACGATACCCTTGTCATCAATAATTTTATTATAAAATCTACATAAAAAAATGGGTTTGTATAAAATGGAAATGATTAAATGTAGTAAAACTATCTGGTCTAACATTTGGATCAATTTACAACCTAATAAAAAAAGTTAAACAAGTTAATATATTTAATATAATAATCGAATTTATTTACTATTTTCTCTGTTTTCTTCACAGACGTCAATGGAAGCCCTCATCCATCACTTCAAGCTGTTCACACAAGGCTATGCAGTCCCTCCCGGCACTACATACACCGCAGTGGAGGCCCCCAAGGGCGAATTCGGTGTTTATCTAGTGTCCGATGGTGGTTCTAAGCCTTATAGGTATGTGGGTTTGATTTTATTTAGTAATAAGAATTTTAAAAAAAACCTCTAAAATTCAGCTGAAAGTGGGGAACTTAGTGTCTTAAAACTAGGTTCTTCTCTGTTTACCCAGCTCTGAGCAGGACGCAAGGTAAAGCTCAAAGAAATTAAAAAAAAAATGAATGAAACCAAACAATGGCTATATTATATTTATTTAAAGTAAATTCTTCATTTATCAAAAAACATACCTACATAATTTTTTTTTTTATAGTAAATTGTTTTTTAATTAGAAACATATTTTGATAATATTTTCTATTCCAGATGCAAAATAAAGGCACCTGGTTTCGCTCATCTCGCGGCACTAGAGAAAATAGGCAAGAATTCGATGTTAGCGGACATCGTGGCCATTATAGGTACCCTGGACGTTGTGTTCGGAGAAATCGATCGATAGACAAACATACATATAGTTGAATATATATTTAATAGTGTATTGGGAGTATTGAAAACATAACTGTCAAAAAAATCGTTGTTATTATTTAGAAAAATCAATCTAATAAAATATCTGTTAAAT
The DNA here is from genome assembly GCA_018249775.1 of Heliconius hecalesia formosus. Classification (NCBI taxonomy): domain Eukaryota; kingdom Metazoa; phylum Arthropoda; class Insecta; order Lepidoptera; family Nymphalidae; genus Heliconius; species Heliconius hecalesia. Next base: position 2,985 of record DWMY01001231.1, on the reverse strand, counting down.
ATTCAGGTTTCAAATGTATGTGTATATAGTAATAATAGTATTCTTTATTGGTATATAAAAATATAAAGAACAAAAAAAGAAATGCAGGCTCTACCTTATTTCCAAAACTTCGACCTCTTCCAAGCTGCTTTATTCCTTACAGTATATGTTAAAGGATAGAGAAAAAAAAGAATAACTGCTAAGTCCGTTTTTTTAGCTTTTTATTACTCCTGCATTTTTATACCATTCAAGTCTAAAAAAATACAATATCGACGTATTTCATATAGTACAGAATACAAATCAGCCATGAAATTGTAAAAACCTGTGTGATAATATACTTAGTCTTTTCAAAACATTTTTTATCCCTTGATAGTTTATTCAAAGCCGACGGTATTATAAATAGCCATCATATTTAGTCTTCAATAAAATAAACTCAATACTATTGAAATATTAAATGAGATATTCGTTCGGTTAAACTTTTAGTTTCATGAAATAAAATAACATCGTTTTTATAAAATTTTTTTGTATTTTTGCTTAATATTGTAGAGATTTTGAAAAAATAATAGTAAATATAAAATATATGAAAACACTCCTACTGTACACTTAGAATATTGTACATTTAAGTTAAGCAAATAAATTATGTGAAATTTATAAGCTTTTTTTTTATAATCCCATACAATTCTTTAATCTGAAATCTATAATATTGAAATAATACTTATTGAAAAGTCACTTAATAGTAATGTTTTAATTTCAAGAACATATAAATATTTAACATTTACATGAGTCATTGTACATTATTAGGTCAGTATTTGTTATTAGGTCTCAGAGTGGTGACCGCCCTGAACGTAGCTGTAGACGGCTGTGGCTGCACAGATTAGAAATTAGGATTTTTCTTACTTTCTTTTTTACTCCAGGGCGGCCAAGACTCGCCGACCGTACTGTGTTGACATTTAAGATTTATTTTTTGTACAAATAATATTTTGATTTTCTCGCTTTGGTAACGAGGTTAAGTGTTGCGTTGAATTTCGCCACTTAACACGCAATGCCTCAGAATTCAACGAAAAGTGGGGAAACGGAAAATGTCTTAATGGGAACAGAGTGTAGAATTTTTTTTTATATATATATGAAATATATCGTTTCAATGGGAAAAAATTAGGACTAAGTATAAATAAAACACACATAGAGCAGAATTCATATTTAAGTATATTGTAATATAACACATAACATATAAACATATCGCTACTTCACTCTCCTCTGTTGTCGCGCGCGGTATATATCGTTCAGTGGCGGCGGAGCCCCCGTCGAGTCTGAGTCCGAGTCATCAGCGCGACGACGTCGAGACTGTATGAAAAGAAAAAAATATTAATTTCGCTGTATCGCATAGCGCGGGATAGGCAGAGACAACCTAGTAGTAAGACATTTACTTCACCAAGGACCGCTGACTTACCGATACCGACGATACCTTTAAGTGCTGAGTGATGTGAGGAAATGAAAATATAATATAAGTCATCCACTCGCAGTCCAAAAAAAACAAGAAAATACAAGGAAAATAACACAACTAGACTATATGTATATTGAAATACAAAATATTCTTTAATAAAATAGACATACGTACTTCTGAATCGTCGAAGAAACATAAAGCTAACAAAGACTTGGAAACCAGTTCTTTGATATGGGGAAAGCGATATTATTAAGATGACTACCGTAAGAACCCAAACACATTCCTCCTGCCACAACACCTGCTACAATTTCCTTCTCAAAGTCATAAGAAAGCCACTCTTTTATAACATAATGTATAGAATTGAAATGTTCATATGAATTCTTTAAATTACAATTAATTAAAGAAATACGAAACGAGTCTTTTCTGTAAGTTGGAGAAGGAAAAATGAGACAAGACCTTGGTAATTGGATAAAAAAAAACAAAAAATACTTTAAACAATCAATATTATTCATATCCTATCCATACAAACAGTTGAAAATCTTTCAGCAGGAAAACGAAGAAAAACAAACAAAAAAGTACAATAGAGTAAATTTACTCACCATCACTACAGATGAAACACAATCGAGTCCCTTCTGCGATCAGAGAGCAAAGAGAGGAGAGGTGGAGAATTATTAATATTGTATAGAATTACATTTAAATGACATCTATACTAATAATATAAAGTGGAAGAGTATGTTTGAACTACTGGTTCAACTTTTTTTACAGACGACGTAAAGACAATAAACAAAGAATAAACGAAACAATATCTAAACAACGAAACATATACAAATAAAATCACATTCTTTTTATAAAAACAATAATATTCAATCGTGCAAACTAACAATCTTTTAAAAGAAAGAACATCACAACATAACATAAAGTAATATTTTCAATATAAAAGCGAAGAATTACACAACATCGAAATACAACAATACGTTTATAAATTTTACAACAAAGATAACTAATTCATCACAACAATATCCTACTGATATCATAAATATGAAAGTTTCTGAGAGGATGTATGTCTGTTTCACTTTCATGCAAAAACTACTGAACTGACTTAGATGCAGCCTTACAGTAACATAGCTTACACATCAGAATTTGGCTATAATATAACAATAAATTTAAGCAGGCGAAAACGCAGGTGGGTCGTTTGTGTTATCTAAATACAACATGAATCTTCCTTCTACACATAATAAAAGAGAACAACTACGCATCAATAACAAAAAATAACGAGAGGCTGCAACAAGAAAAAAATAAGAGATCATTATATCGCATTAGGGCAGTGTTGTGTTGTGGGTTCCATATGCATTTGAAGAAAAACATATTTACATTTCCCCGTTGTTTTAAAACAAAGTACGGCGTTGAGTTCCGCCACTATATGTCTCATATCTGAGCGACAATTAAATTATTCTGCCTACCCTAAATGAAATATAAGCAAATATTTTTAACTAACAAAAGGTACAAACCAAGTGTAAATAGTGACTAAAATAAAACAAATAATAATAGAAAACAGTAAACATAAA
>DWMY01001230.1:0-15882 GCA_018249775.1 Heliconius hecalesia formosus | reverse complement strand
TATGAAGAGGTTGATGACAGTGGACGAGGCGAAAGAGGTATGTAGAGACCGTAGCGCTTGGCGCTCCGTTCTCTCTGACTACCCCGCTAGGGATAAAGCGTGAAGCTAAGTTAAGTTAAGTTAAGTTTTATAAAATATATAAAGTTATTGGATCTACTCAATTTACAAATGAGTGTCATTACTATTATGTATAATTAAATTGATAATAACATACTCTTTTAATGTACTATAATAAGTATATGATAATAAATAGAAGTATTCCATATGGTCAAGGCCATACCTCGTGCTGTTTAACAATGGTTATTATTTTGCTAGTATGTATAGTCCCATTGTTGGGTAAATGCCTTTCTCCATTTCTTCCACTCTTGCCTGTTTAGTGCTATTGTACACTAGTTAGCCCTGTAATGCAACTCTAGCGCTTCCGCCATCTCCGTTTCGGTCTACTACTTGTTCTTATAGAGTTTGGAATCCGGCTGGTAGAGGTTGCGACAAAGACTCTTTTCTATATGCGGCAGACGTGTCCAGCCAAGTTCTATTTCAGTATAGCATGGATATTAAATCCACGTCAGCAATTTTTGTGCGAGAGTGTAGTTTAGTATTTGTTATTTAATCCATTGATTTGACACCTAAGATACTGCGTTCTATCGCACATTGCTAAGCCTTGAGGGCGAACTTCTGTGAATTCAAATTCTAATTCAAGTTAGGAAGATACACACGTCCATCAGTCTTCTATTACGACGAAGAGAAAAGTCCAAAGCAAGGAATCCATAGAACAATAGCTCTTTGACTTAAGTTATCACTTTATAAATCGTAATTTTTTTTTTAATTTTAATTGATTTTGCTTACAAAATTGTCATATTTAAGAGAAATGTTTAGTTATTTCATTTTTTTTAAGAAGATGCGCACGGCAAGCGCTTTCTTTATTTAAAATGTATAATACCACTTTCTTATTCTGCTTGATTGCCATTCGGGAATATTCCCGAAATTCGGGGATATTCATATGAATTATTTTTATTTCCTTACTCTGGTAAAATGATTCTGCCTAACTCACAACACGAAATGTCTCGAAAATTGGGCAATGTATGTGGAACAGAGTGTCTTAACATTAGGGGTCCTCTCTGCCTATTCTACTTTATGCAGGATACAGCGAGAACTGAAAATAATAATAATAAACAAAAATAATACGTACCTAAAAGTAATGCAGTAATAAATCACAATTTTAATGCGAGAACTCCATTAAGTAAGCCAATTTAAACATGGTTATTAAATAATGATTTTGCAGAGCGTAATAACACGAACTTTGAATACTAAGCCAGCGTTTACTTTATTCACATAATTTATGATAAAAAGTATTATCTTTTTTCACTGTTAACGAATGATGGTGGAAAAGTTAAATGAATGGCCATCGTGGCGCAGTGGGGGAGTATCTGCTTTAAGCACGGGTATTTATGGGTTCAATGTGTTGTATTCGGTTGGAAAGTAGAAACCGAGAGCTATCACTATCAACCCTGCTTTATGACGGTATAGTGTGAAAGTATAAAACAGTTGTTTGCCTAGTAAAGTAATTCACGGCCGTAAGTCTATGTTCGAGTCCAAACGACATTTATTTATTTAATATCATTTAATTGTATTTAGAAAAAAAAATTATTATTATTATAGTACATTGGTTCTTTATACCTATTATAATTTAATTATATATAAATAAAATTGAAGTTTCTGTCTGTGATTTCAAAATACGCGTGTTTTTAATTGCATATATTTATTTACACGATACTAAAATACAATAAAACAATTTCAAAATATTTTTCTGTCTGTCTCTCTGTTTGTTCGGCTTAATCTCCGGAGCTGCTGAATCAATTTTTATGTGACTAACTTTGAAAGGGTTGTGGAGCAACATATGGGAAATTTTATATCTCAGAATTTATGCTGATTCTGTACCACAATACGCCATAATAGTCTCTATAATAGTACGAGAGAAATACAAATACAGATTAAATATAACATTTTTCATCAAATATATTTTAAAATTGTCTACAACTTTAAGTTCCGCATAAGCGTGCCAGTCACGTTTTACTCGTGGACTTGTCTCAGATCTGATAAAACGGCTTAAATGAAATAAAATAACATTTTCATCATGCAATGGTCGTTTGGAGTGGTCGTTGGTTTAGTTGTCAGTTTGGTTCCCGGTTGAGGCGGTTTGATTATGATTTATTTCACCTACGTCTTAAATAAGCTTGACAATCAAATTAATTGATTACATACACACGTAAGTTAAACCATTTTTTTAATTGTCTTAAATTTTAAATATCAACTTATTTTTTTTATATATTTGGCGGAAAGTGGGTAATGGAGTGTCTTAACACTAGGTTAACTCTGTCTACCCTGCTGTGTGCAGGATACAGCATGAAGCTGATTTATGTATTTTTGTTTATTTTTAGGGTTCTGGGTACCTTTTAAAGAAAAAAAGGAACCCTTATAGATAGATCACTTTGTTGTCCGTCCGTCTGTCGGTCTGTCTATCAAGAGCGTTTATCTCAGAAACTCTTGGAGATATCGACTTGAAATTAATACCATATATTCAAATTATATACGGCCCTACTGTTTCCTGAAAACATCTACATTTACTTAAAGAAATAATATGGCTATTTATTTCGCAAAGAACGCGAATCTTGACCCTATAAAGGGAATCCAAATTCATTAGGTACTTCCGGTTGACCTAGAATTATGAAATTGGGCAGCTAGCGTTTACAGGTAGTCCTAGTTCAGGAAAAAAATCTGAAAACTATTCATTTGTAGTTAAAATCTCAAAAAAAAGGCAAAATATTGTATTAAAGCTAGCTAGTTCCGATGAAAGGGCTCCAGTTTTTATACGGAACCATCAGTGGGCGAGCCCGACTCGCGCTTCTTGTCCTGTTTTTTTTTTGTGAGCCTTAGTTTATACTTAAGATAAGTAGAATAACATAGAAGAATAACAATATAAACTCATTGTTACCTTTTACCTAGAGCTTTGCGCCTGTTGTGAAATGAAAATATAATAATTATACAAACACAAGTTCAGTGGGTTTAAAAATCCCAACACGAAAAAAAAGTAATTGAACCAGTCGTTCCTGAGATTTTGGCGCTAAACAAAACAAACTCTTCAGTTTTATAATGTTAATATAGACTTGTACGCGGTAGCCCTTAAATGTTAAAGTAACATATTTCATATAAATGTTTATGTAAATTACTAGCTTCATTCCGAGCTATAAAAATTCACATTTTCTCATAAGATACACTTTCTCATATTTTATGTTCCATACTTTTTCTTTGTTCGCTATCCCTGTTTTAAACATTTTTAAACTAAATTAAATTAAAGGTATTATTATTATTTATATTACGAGGCCAGTCGTGGTAAAAGGGGCACAAAGTGTGACTGTAAACGTGACAGGATGTGGCTTCGATTCCCACTCGAGGTATTGAAATATTGAATATTTTATTTTCTTTGACCTGTTGTCGAGGCAAAGCGCGGCGTTGAGTTCCGCTACAAAACACGCAATGACTCCAGAATCCGGAAAATGTCTTAATTATGACGCAAAAAAAAAACATCGTCATTGGGGTGCCGTTAGGCTATATCTTATTGCATACGTGGTGGTTGTGGCGTGTCTATACGTTTTCAGGGTAATGTTTACTATTTAAATATCTTCTTGATAAAACTCGATAATCTTGGAAATGTGTGCTAAAAACGCCAACTGAATACGGAGTCTTCACACAAAAAAAGAATGTATGTCTCCGTTCCTTACGCACCACGTAATTTCAAAATATTGTGTGTTGAGTGGCGTAACTCAAAGCTGCGCTATATATCAGAGCAGAAAAATAATAATAATCCATTCCCTCAGACCAAATCGAACCCACAACCGTCGCTCTTATAGTCAGACACTGTCCCGTGCCACGATGTTCTTAATATGAACACATTAATATTATACATTACAGTTGGTGGTTAATTTAATTTCTGCAAAGAAGTCATTACATTACATTACATTGTTTATACGTATAAAAATCCTTTCAGTGCACTTTATTGTGTAATATTATTTTATTTCTGTACTTAAACTTCGAACAGATAACCATTTTAAAGTAGTCCGTGCTCACGAATAAACTTAAAGTAAACTTAAAAAAAATCTTTAACTTTAACAATAAATTTATATAAAACTTGAAGTAACCAATGAAATAAAAAAGTAACTTTAATATGTGTATATGCTTATAGATAGTATGTAATTCTAATTGTATACGCGATATATGCAGTTTCAATCCATAGATAATAATTCAATGTGAAACGGCACGTCTTAACACTATTTATTTCTTTCTACAAAACTTTCCCCAATCAGACCGTGATAGACTGCATGTAACCACTGTCACGTAACCATTATAGACTGCGCGTAGCCACTGTCATTTAACCGTGATAGACTGTGAATAAACAACAAACAACCGTGACAGACTGCATGTAACAATTATCGAACAACCGTGATAGACTGCATGTAACTACTGTCACGTAACCATGATAGACTACATGTAACCACTGTCAAAGAACCGTAACAGACTGTACGTACTCACTATCACAAAACCGTACACACTATCATATGACCGTGATAGAACAAATACGTGAAGAACACTGAATTGTTTTCCCGTTAAATTTTCTATGAATCCAATCCACTCGAGGCCAAGTCTTATTCGGGAATTTTCTAACTACAGTTTACCAACTATCGCTCTGACAATATCACTAATGATTCTACCAAATTTCGCTTACACTTGAGAAAATCGCCCGATCGTAGATTTCTTCCTCTAAATTTTCACTTTGCTGATGAAGCATTGAGACGTGATTATGGCATTGTCATAAAAAATAATGTGGAGGTAAAGTTGTCGTGGTTCTTATTTGATCATAATAAGTATTTTTACCTATATGTTGAAGATTTGAATTTTGATTATTGTTTATTTGTTGTTTTATACATATTTAAGTTTCCGTATCTTAAAATGTAAAAACGAAACCATTATAGGATCAATCTGATGTCCGTCTATAAAGACCATTTATCTCAAAATCGCGTGAAGCTATCAAACTAAAATTAATATCAAATATTATTTTTTTAAGAGCCTTTTATCATCGCTTTTGTTGCATTTTCTATGAAATCAAAAGCTATAGGGCACTTCTCGTGGACCTACAGACTATGAAATTTAGCGATTACTGAGAACTTATCTAACAAATAAATCCTAAAAGTGCTAAGAGTGAAAATTTATACGTATTTCAAAGAAAAAAAAACATTACAAACTTATATTAATAGTTAATTTCATACAAAATAAAAGCATTCGATAAGAATTCAAGATATAATATAAACTAATTCAAACTATCATTCATATGAAAAAATAACATATATCATGTACAACTAACTAACTAACAAATGGGCCTTACAACGTTTATCTGCGACGCCTAAGGCAAAGGAAATGTTTACATGAGAGACGTTATCACGTATTACCATCTTATCATAAACCTACCAAATTAAATTGGTTTCCCAAAAGGTTAGAAAGGTCTAAATTTTGTATTTAACTTTAATAACAACCGTTCTAACAAATTCTTTAGTAATTAACATCGATAAGATCTTGTTTAATCGTTTGTAAGCGATCCCTTTAATTTCGATTCATTTGAGAATAAATAGTAATTTCTAAGAGGTCTTGAGACCGCCATGACGCAACGAAACAGCGTGTAACTGTAAATGCGAGTATTATGAGTTTGATTCTAACTGAAGGGTATGATTAGTTTTTCCTTTTTTCACTTTGGTAACAAGAAAAAGTGCAGTGTTGAATACGTTTTTCATCATCAAAAAATAGACGGAAAGTAGAGAAATGAGTGTCTACTAGATTACCATTGTTTACCGTGCTATATAAAAGCTTTAAGGGGAAGTTAAAAATAAAATAAAATTTCTTTGATGATATATCAAGTCATGACTGACCATTTTATACATTCTTTAACTCATGACTGATTTATTTTCATTATATTACATAGAAAAAAGAGAGCTAAAAATATTTCTTATCACTGATAATGAAAAAGTTGCCTTGCACTTTTTCTTTCATTTATTTGCATTAATATTTTAATATTTTTTGTTTGTCAAATTTAATTTATGCATGTGACTACTGGCTTCCAGCCAGTCGTGGCGCAGAAGTACAAAGTGTGACTGTAAACTGGCTGTAAACGACTGGTTGTGGGTTCGATCCCGACTCGAGAAAAAGAAATATTTATTTACATTTATATTTTCTTTTCTTCGCTCTGGTGTCGAGGCAGAGCGCGGCGTTGAGTTCCGCCACTCAACACGCAGTGCCTCTGGAACTCGGCGGAGAGTGGGGAACTGAGTGCCTTAACACTAGGTTCCCTGCCTACCCTGCTGTTTGCGGGATACAGCGTGAAGCTGATAAAAAATAAATAAAAAAATAACTACTAATTTTATCTATTGAAGGATAATTACATACTTTTAGTGTACCATACTCAAAGGATGAAATGATACCATTACCAAGACCCCGCTGTCCGCCCGTCTGTCTGTCTGTCCATCTGTCACTAGGCAGTATCTCATAAAATAAAATAAAAATAAATCAGCTTCACGCTGTATCCCGCACACAGCAGGGTAGGCAGAAGGAATCTAGTGTAAAGACACTCCGTTCCCCACTTTCTGCCGTATTCTGGAGGCATTGCGTGTTGCGTGTGTTGGGAGAACTCAACGCCGCGCTTAACCACAGCACCAGAGCGAAGAAAATGGAAATATAAATTTAAGTAAATATTTCATCTCCTCGAGTGGGGATCGAACCCACAACCAGTCGGTTTTATAGTTACACTTCGTGCCGCTGCGCTACGACTGGCCTCAAGCTGTGATAATTCGATAAAATAAATTTTCACTGTCGCTGGAACACCAAGTACAAGAAATCTGAATAAAAGAAATATTGAAGGGGCTTCTTTACAACAAACGTGATTTTTTCCGTTTTTATATATATTTAATTTATTTACAGAATCCTTCGTGCACAAGTCTAACTCGTACGTGATCGGTTTTCTCTTGAATAAGAGTTAAAATAAAAAATAAGTTAAAATAAAATATCAAATTTAACTTAACTATTACGTAAAAGTGAAAGGATCGAGGCAATTAAAAGTTCTAATAAATAAATTGAAAATAGAAACTGAAACTGAAAATTGAAAACAGAACTAATTACTACAAGTATTTCAATGAGCAAGGAAAATCATCAATGTTAGTATTTTAAAACAGAATCTATATTTATTCTAGGGTTTAATTAATACATAAATATAAAAAAAATTTTAAGCTGAAAAAAAAATAATATTATTTTTTCAGTTTCTTGCTTTATAAATTTTCGAACCGAATTCAAGACATTGAGTATTGAATGGCGGGACTGAACTCCTTGCTTTACCTTGACAGAAAATAAAAATAATTAATTGTTCTGAATAAAACGGAATCTACACCCATCGCGTTCACATTTATATGCTGTTCCAATATGTACATATATTTTTTTGTATTAAAACAAATTATTACCTGTGACTTCGTGACATCTGATTCTTTTAGTTACAATGGGTTATATATATTACAAAACGATTAACTTAATGTTCCGATAAATATACAAAATCAAATCCGTCTAACACAAAAAGATTTTTTAAATTCAAATCAGTAGATTTTATCTGAATTTTTATAAACCATGATTGCCCTGATGATAAAACAAAGTGCGGTGTTGAGTTCCGCCATTCATCAATTCATCTAGGATCGGAAAAAAGGGGAAACGAAAATGTCTTAATCGGAACGTGTATTTTAACAGTAGCTAAAAAAAGTCATTTCTGAGATTAGCGCATCCAACCAAGCAATTTTTTCAGTCTTATTATATTATTATTGAGGCCAGTGGTAGCGCAGCGGCACGAAGTGTGACTGTAAAACCGACTGTGGGTTCGATCCCCACTCGGGGAAATGAAATATTTACTTAAATTTATATTTCCATTTCTTCGCTCTGGTGTCGAGGTTCAGCGTGGCGTTGAGTTCTGCCACTCAACACGCAATGCCTCCAGAATTCGGCAGAAAGTGGGGAACGGAGTGTCTTAACACTAGGTTCCCTCTGCCTACCCTGTTGCGTACGGGATGCAGCGTGAAGCTGATTTTTTTATTTTTTTTATTATATTATTAGAAATGTATGAAGTAAAACAACATAGTTGCAAAGATTAACTTTATTGTATACTTTAAAGTCGATTTTGGGAAAGAACAATGTGAAAAGTTACAACACGCCTACGCTCCTACTATATTACTACAGTTTATATGTAACACACACTTGTGTGAAGCGACCTCTCGGTTTAATGTTTTTTGCTCGTAATATATTGTCGAGTAAAATTATGTTTTGTTTTTGATAAATTAAATTTTACCTTTTTTGTATACTAATAGGTAGTGTCAGATTATTTTTGCTTAATTTAAAATAGTATAGTATTAGTATAATATTAGAATAGTATTAAAAGTAGTAAATAAAAACCAAATTAAGATATTTAAATTTAAATATATACATTTTCCCCGTATTATATTTCACGCGGAGTATACCCCAGTGGGCATCAAATGCAAAGCTATGGCCTATAATACGACAGAACATTGCACAATGAGTTTTTTTACTCACCTATATATAACATGTCAAGAATTATCTAGGTCGAGGCCTGTCGTGGCGCAGATGTACAGTTAAAGAAAGGTTGTGGGTTCAAATCCCATTCGAGGAATTTAAATTTTTAATATTTTCATTTACACGTTCTGGTAACGCGGCATTGAGTTCCGCTACTCAGCATACATGCAATTCGTAAAAAATTCTGTAGAAAGTAGGGAACGGGAGTGTCTTAAGCTGAACGGAGTTTCTTAACACTACGTTCCCAGGTTCCCACTGCCTACAGGAATCTTTACCCTTCTGTATGCCGGATACAGCGTAAACCTAAAAAAAAGAATGATCTATATATGTTAAAAATATGATCTATGCTTGTTTGTGTTACCGCAAATTTCCTCCTCATGTACGAGTATGAGTAATATCTGGTTACAGTTATGTTGATATAATACAGCGAAATGAGTGTTTTTGTTTTATGTTTAGGCGTCAACTGTATTTTACGTTGGCGGAGAAGGAAATTTATGTATATTTAGCTAGATATATATGCTTTATATTGTTTTTTGTTAAAATAGACATTTTCCTCTTGGCTTCACGCAAAATCCTGAGGGTAGTGTTAACACACTCCGTTTCCCACTTTCTGCCATATTGCTTTCTACTAAAATGCTTATTTGCGGCTTGAGTGGCAAAACTGAAGCCTGTTTGTATATCAACAGAGCTAAGAAATGAACATATTAAATATTTTATTCCCTCGAGCGGGTATCGAACCTACAAATGACGCGTTTGCAGTTAAAAACGCCACGAAGGCCTCTATAAATATTTTACGTTGATAGGAATTATTTGAAAGCAGCTTTATGCGTACCTACTATTAAAACACTCTGTTCCTTAGACATTGTCAAATTATCGAGACATTGCGTGTTGAATACCAGAACTTATCGCCGTATTTTGTCTTGGTACTAAACAAAAATATATCATTTTTGGGAATCCAAAAAGTCGCGATACAGTCAGAAGCTCGACCGCTGCGCCTAGATGGCCTTTATCCGCCTTTTTATAAAAATAGCAAATCCGGTTTAATCCTTTGGTAGGTTCTTTCAAGAATATTTTCTGATATTTTCTATTCACAATCTATTGTTGTAGATTTTAAGTGGACGAACGGAACGTGTACAGTAGTCTGTTGTAAATATAAGACGGATTATTCTGAAACACATAAATAATTCTATATGAACAGATAAAAGTGTTTTTTGTAATTTCATTTTATTTACGAGTTTTATGCTTTATCTTTCATAATAGGGGAGGCGGAAATAGCCTAGTGTCGAGACACTCCGGCCGAATTTGATTGAATGGCGGAACCTAACGCCGCCCTTGTCCTATAAAAGGACAAGCTTAGAAGCCGAGTTTTGAGCCTGACCATAAACACAATAGTCGTGGGTTCAATTTCCATTCAGTGGGATACATTATTTTCATTTCCTTGCCTTGGTAATAAAACAAAGTGTTGCGTTGTTAAGGTCCGCTACTCATTACGCAATGTCTCGAAAACTGGGGGAAACGCGGAAAACGGAGTGTCTCAACTCTAGATTCGCTCTGCCTATCCTGCTATAGGTATGTGAGATACAGCATGAAGTCTAGAACCAGCAAATTTTTACATACTCACCTCTTTATCTATATTATATGAATATATAGTCATTTAATAGTAGGTACTACTAATACCCTACTTCTAAGAAATTATAAAAGATGATATTTTCCCACATTTCCTCAGCACTTACGTTATATTAGAGTAATACACAAACATAAAACGACCCTTTTGACCACTATTGGAGGGTTTACCGGATACATGCTCATGGCGAATCGTCCTAATATATTTTTTATTGATATATTTTAGTATTATGAAATGTAGATACCAATCTCTTGGATACAGTTTTTTTTTCATTTTCCGACGAGTTTTGAAGGTATTGCGTGACGGAACTCAACGCCGCGCTTTACCTCGACACCACTAAGCGAAGAAATGAAAATTTCCTCGAGTGGGAATCGAACCCCCAAAATGTCACATTAAACAGTCAACTTTGTGCCTCAAAGTATGTACATTGGAAAGTTACGTTGTTTATATATTATATATTTAAAACTGTTGTATTATGTACAAAACTATTATATATTGCTTACTTACAGCTTAGGCCAATGCGGCGCTGGGGCACAAACATGCTACTGTAAGCGCGATTACTTTGGGCTTGATTATCATTCGGGGCAAAGAAATCCATACCTCCATACCTATATTATAAATTCGAAAGCAACTCTGTCTATCTCTCATTCGTCTCTCTGTCTGTGACGCAATCAGGCCCAAACCACTGATTCAATTGTGATAAAATCTTATACAGAAATACTTGAGGTTGGACATAGGGTTACTTTTTTTCTCTCATATTTGTAATATTCTCGATATATACAAATATATTAAAATACCTTTCAATTTGACATGCAATTTATTCTGCCATGTTAATTATAACCAAGCAACCATTGCTAAGTAACAAGGAATTTTATTGTATTAAGAAAAGGTCGCCCAAAATGAGCTTACATGGCGTGGGTTGATTTAAACTTATCAGACATAAAAACAATGTTTTACAAAAATATTATCCTTTAAAAAACTATTAAAAAGTCCGCGATAGTATATGTTCATCTCTGAAGGTTGAGCCATAGTTACCATTTTTAACATATTTAATTTAAATTTAAATCTATCGAGGAGAACAGTCGTGGCGCAGGGACATAAAGTGTGACTATAAAACCAACTGGTTGTGGGTTCGATCCCCACTCGAGGAGATGAAATATTTATTTAAATTTATATTTCCATTAAAAAGCAAAGCGCGGCGTTGAGTTCTGCCATTCAACACGCAATGCCTCAAGAATTTAGCAGAAAGTGGGGAACGGAGTGTTTTAACACTAGGTTCCCTCTGCCTACTCTGCTGTGTGTGATACATCGTGAAGCTATCATTAATTTAAGCAAAAAAAAAAAAATTGAAATTAATATTTTTAATTATTTTAAAATAAAGTAAATTGAAAAATAATTAATGTAATTTGAATTGGTGACAATGGGGCCTGTAAAAGAACAAACAATAAACAATAAAGAAATCGATCTGTTTTGGAAGTCAGTTAAAAAATATTCCTAATGTATTTTTAAAATAATGATTTTAACGTATTTTGTATAAATGAAAATAGTTAATTTTTTTAAATAGTTCCTTTTTTTGAACTGGCTTTCTGAAAAATTGTACTTTTATTACCTTTTACGCTATCTCTGTAAAAAATGGAGTGAAACGGAGGACCACAGTGACCATCACTTGAATCTCTGTACCTTTTCTAAAAAGTAAAGAAAAGAAAATACATAACCCTAAATCGCTATCAGGCTATTGCCTACCGCGTTTTGCGTCAACTTTTGTCTCATAAATTTTTATTTTCGAAATTCTTTTACATATAACAATATATTTTGTCCTTAAATCTTAGGTAACCATAAAAAGTTATACATAAGAAATACATTCTTCGTCTACTTCCATACACTTATTTTTTTTTTAGCTTCACGCTGTATCCCACACATAGCAAGGTGGGCATGGAAAATCTAGGAACCTAGTGTTGTAATACTCTTTATTTCATTAAGATTCTTTTGTTCCCTAATTTCCGCCTAATTCTTGAGGCATTGCGTGTTGAGTGGCGGAAGTTAAAGCCTCTCTTTGTCTTATTACCAGAGCAAAAAAAATGAGAAAAGAAAAACTCGGAATGAAGCGAAGAACGACGACCGACGTTGATTTCTTCCACTAAACACGCAATCATCCTGCGAAAAGTAGAGAATGAAATGTCTTAACGCTAGGTTCTCCCTCTGCTTACCCCGCTATAGGCCTGGTACAGGGTGAATCTAAAAAAAGGCTTACAGTGCACGGAAATAAAATCGCGAACGAACGAAGCGAGGACTACTGCCATACTATATTTTTTAAGTATAAAATTATTACAACCCTATTCATTTCGAAAGGGTGTAAGCGATTCAATGAATCGTATCAAATAGCATTCCAAATGTGGCGATTGTCACATAAAGCCGGACTTGAGTGTGTATGTGATATGGGTCCCATTTTCAAACTTTGTTTACTAATGTTACTTTACGTTACCTTACCTTAAACCGTTAACTTACCTTAAAATTCTATATCCTTGTTTAGGTAAACCTTCTAAGTACTGTTTGGTGTAAACGAATTTGATATGTTGCAGAACAACAGTATCGCTTTAAGTGGATGATTTTCTGTTCATATTTGCTTAAGTTTTACAAGAGGTTTTGGTTAGTTAGTTTCAAGTTTACGTGTGAAATAAAGGAATAAATTTTAAATACTTTTTCCTTAGCTTATTGCTGTATCCTGTAAATAGCAGGGTAGCCAGAGGCAACCTGGAAACCTATTTACCAATTTCTATTATAATATCCTGCTCTGACAAATCGCAGCGTTAAGTTTCGCCTTTAATTACGAATTGTCTCGAATTCGAGTGGATAACAGAGTGTATGTATGCTTACCCTACGACGCGAAACAAAGTGCGTAGCTCGAAAAAAATGCTAAAATTGTTAATTTGATTATCAAACCGTACTATAAAATCAGAAAATATTTTTTTATTAAAATACTTCATCCAGTAAAACCAAATAATTGCATCGAATTATATTCAAAACAATTTTTAATATAAACGAAAATTTATATACAATGAAGCTTAATTGAGAGTTACAGATACTAATTAATATAATTATCACCTTAAATTGAAATAATGGAAATTAACTATAAAATATTAAATTTCAGTCACAAAATCCAGAACGCACAGTGGATCAATATTTTGACTGTAAGTGCAATGGTTATGACTTCGATTTCAACTTGGGGGAAGGGTGATATTCAAAACTATCACAGGATTATATTCTATAAAAATTATATTCCATAAAGTATTACATTGAGGTCAGTCGTGGCGCAGAGGCACAAGTGTGAGACTGTAAGCGCGATTGGTTGTGGGTTCGATCCCTACTCGAGAAAATGAAAATATTTATTTAAATTTATATTTTCATTGCCACTCAACACGCAATGCCTCCAGAATTCTGGTCGGTTCTAAATAAGACTTTATATCAATCAGAAAATATCAAATTAAAACGACAGTTATGAAATTCCAACTTTTAATTACTAAAATAATTACAGTGACCTTTTTCGTTTTTGTGTAGATAAATATAAGCAAAATGGCCGTTTTGTTAGTTGTTGTTGTTATTTGAACCTACGACCCTAGTACATGCAGTAAACGCAAATTATTTTTATAGTAAAGTTCCATATTTTGAAAAGCGTCCAGTAATAAGACGTGAATTTATGAAGAAATGGCCCATTTTATAAAACATCTCCGTTTTGCATTAAAAAAATCATGTGAATAAAATAAAATAATTATCTTATTTTAATAACCACATTGCAATCCTAGCCCTTTTGTATAAAAATTTTAGGCAAATATAAGGTAAATATACCTTTACGTTATACTTACCTAAAACGTATGTATTTAGAGGTCAATCGTGGCGCAGGGGCAGAAGGTGTGACTGTAAGATTTTAAATTTATTCTTATATTTCTTTTTGGTCATATTTTTTTACTATTTAGCCAATGAAAGTTTCATATAGTGTGCTTTAGTATGATTCATATTCTTAAAAAAATGAACCGATTCGCCTCGGTCTACCTTATATATATATACAAAAACGTATACATTCGTGATTTCGTGAAGCCGCGATCGCGACGCTAGCCTTTAATATATTGAAAAAATAATTTCATTTAAATAATTAATATTTTTTGTATATATATTTATTTGTATATTAACTTGATAAATTTTATGACGATGATTGCCAAAGTAACCTTCTTTGGTTACTACAAAACAAAACTTAAACAAAAAAGTCCCTCACTATTATCGCGTAACTATAATTACAATTTTTAAAATGAAAAGATAAATATTAATCTTCAATATTAATTAAATATAAATATTAATCGGTCTAAATAGACCGCCAGCAAATGCACGACTTGGTAATATCGCGGAATCTTTACGCGTTATTTTTTTCTGTCCATTACAGATATTTAAAATTGGTACTTGTATCAAGGGATCTTTATTTATTCCGGTTGCGGTTCCATGGAACCGGTTTGCAAAATACCTGTATTGTAAATTTAATTTTCAGTAACTTTGGAACCGGTTACAAGCCCTGGATGTACGAGAAAAAACATGATGTCGCATTTCAAAATTTTAAAGTCAACATTTGAGTCATATTCAAATACATTTAGTTTTACGTTCTCAAATATTTTATTCCGTGTGGAGTTATGAACTGTGCACCTCTACTATTAAGAAAAGCACGTGTTGCTGATACCTACAAATTCTTGTCGGATTACCGTCTACTTCTATATCATCCAATTTTATTGGAACATTTTTACACTCTCGTATATGTTACAGTATTACATTCTATATCAGTTTCACTTTATTTCTTGCACACAGCAGAGTAGACAGAGGAAATCTAGTTGTTTTCTATGTTCGTATATAATTTTTGAAATAATGCGTGTCAAATGGCGAAATTCAACGTCGCGGTTTTGTCTCTACGAGACTGGGGAAATGAAAATAAGTTAAATAATCCCATTACTCCAAGTGAAAATCAAACCCTGAACTGTTGCGGTTACAGTCAGATGCTATCGTAAATCGCCACGAGCATTTATTACGATTAGACAATTTATTTATATAACTTTGTTTTCTGCCTATTTTGGAGATGTTTTTGAAAATCTCCAAAATGAAGATAAGAAATTCAATCATTTAGATTTTTCTAAAATAGATCAGAAATTGTAAAAATAGGAAGGAAGGTTACATTTTTGGTTATATTTTATTATTATTTTATCAAGAGATGTTCAAAACGCATCTCTTTATTACTTTAATTTTTTTTTTCAAATTTCGTAATATTGAATTTATATTGAACTTTAAATGTGAATTATTTATTTTTGTCAAGAAATTGTAAGCTTTTCACGAAGAGTTGAGGGAAATCAAATCAAATCAATCAAAAACACTTTATTGCACCAAAATAAAACATAAATTCAATAACATTTATAATTTAGTACAGTGCAAAGGCGGTCTTATCACTATAAGTGATCTCTTACAGGCAACCTTTTATTTATAGAAACTAATATTAAGAGAGCATTGTTGGCGG
The DNA here is from genome assembly GCA_018249775.1 of Heliconius hecalesia formosus. NCBI lineage: Eukaryota > Metazoa > Arthropoda > Insecta > Lepidoptera > Nymphalidae > Heliconius > Heliconius hecalesia. Next base: position 52 of record DWMY01001230.1, on the reverse strand, counting down.
ATAACTTTGCATAAACATATTTTTGTTATTTATTATATCATATATATACATA
>DWMY01001229.1:0-15882 GCA_018249775.1 Heliconius hecalesia formosus | reverse complement strand
TGGTTGGGATGGCACAAAAACTGTAATGCTGTACTTAAATAGATTAAATTATAAAATTAGAGTTGTAATATGATCATATCATCATGGGCGACTTAGAATAATGTAATGGGTTCAAATTCGTATTCTGGAATTATTTGTATGTTTAATGTTACCTTGGTGGCACAGTGGGGCAGTGTCTGACTGTCGCCAGTACAGATCAGAGTGACTTGTCAATAAATTAATACTCTATTTTCTTTCTATGTCAAATCATTTCCATTCGTTAATTTGAAATATTCGCAACAGAAACCAATACTATATATAATAAAACAAAAAACCCTATGCTCCACAAATATGATAGTCACTCAAAATCCAAGCGCTCGGAACACTGAGCCATACGTTCAAGCTACGTGACAATTTTCTTTTCGAAGTGTGAAATAACACTAATTTCACAATAATTTAAATATTTTTTACGATTCATGCAGGCAGATAGAACCTCCGAACCTAGCGTTAAGACACTCGATTCCCATTAACACTTGCCTTGAACGCCACGCTTTGCCTTTTTATTAGAGGGAAAAAAATAAAATATTAAATAACAAATTTAATTTCCTCGAATAGAAATCGAACCCACAACCTTTCGCGTTTTTTCTTATGCCCCTCGCCACGACTAAAAATGTTAAAAAATATATTATATCACCTACTTGTTAAATATAACTTATAGTAAATTTAATATTTTTTAATTTAAAACCATGTAAACTTTACTAAGTTTAATCCAAATTCGAACACGCTTAAGCTTTTACCTCAGACTGAGAACTTACAAGCATCTTTATTACGCTCGATGCTATAATACTGGCATTTTTGTGAAGCCTTTTATCACTTCTAGAGTAAATTGTTTGATATCACATTTCTTATTGTTCATGTCTTAGTAGTAATTAAAAGAATAATATTTTTTTTTTTTTTTTATTTTTTTGCCATCATGCTGTTCACGTGCATCCCGCACACAGCAAGGTACGAGGGTGGAATCTAGAGAGTCACACGCATTGGTCAGCTTTCGATACATACCATGTTGAGTAGCGGAACTCAGCGCCGCGCTTTGTCTTGTTGCAAAAAAGAAACTAAAATACGTCATTGCTGCGAGTGACAATTGAACCCACAAACGTCGTATTCAAACGTTCAGCGCACCACGATATCCTATAAAGAAGTTTTCTATTCAAAAATGGACAAATTTGACATAATTTCATAGACACAGGTGAAATTCAGAACAAAAATTTAAGCAACTTGAAATTCTTAAAAGAATGGATATCTGTCGTTTATATTTATGAGGCACACTGCGGAGTCCAACTTTAGCAGTAATATATGTATAGTACAATAAACATAAGAAAAGTGGAACTGGAACTGCTATTTTTATAATTTTGAGCTATTTAGATTTTTCTTGTTCTAATAATAAACAAATCTGGTGCTTTGATATCCGCCACTCAAAAGGCATCGTCTCGGAAATCAGACGGAATGAGGATAACGAGTGTCTTCACTTTAAATTCCCTCTAGGCAGGCTATTTGAGGGATACAGCGTGAAGTGTGAGTGAAGCTTCTTATTTATTTATTATTTCATTCATGCAAACATTATAAAATTTAAATCTTCTTTTCTGTCTACCACAAAGCCTTTAACCACAAAGCCCATAGAGCCACCAAGAAACTTTAAACTTCGCGAACTAATCAAATTAATCTGAAAGTCATTACCGTTGAACCATTTGTGACGATATCCGTTGGATTGTCAGGATTTGACAGGCGAATGAATCATAATACAAAGTTTTACTTGCGTGGCTTGAAATTTTAGGAGAATTTGAATTTAATAACCTTTTAAATAAGGCTGAAAATGTATTTTGACAAACTTCAATTAAGTAATTTTCCGTCATTTCGATAATTTTATTTTATTTAACTTAATTAAAAGATGGATTGGTGTTGAAATTCAACTAATAATTTAAATATGGACTTGTTCAAAATAAAAGTAGGTTAAAAGGAAAGGAAATATATTTAAAAAGTGTAAAAAAATATTTATTAAGAAAAAAAAAACTAGTAACACAACCTTTTAAGAGTTTCGACGTAGATCGATAAGAACGATAGCTTAGTTGCTTAGAGCACGGTTTCCAAGAAGCCTGTCAGCATTCAAACCCACGCCTCTGAACATCTTTATACGTTTGCAATATTGTAGTTAAATAGGCATTTTAAATTTTAATATTCCTTTTTTTGAGTAGATACTAATGATAGATACTAAGAAGTCTAAGAAGCTAGTATTAAGACACACTATTCCGTACTTTCCAATTTTTCGAGGCGTTGTGCGTTGAGTGGCGAAATTTAACAAATCTTATAGATAAAGCTTCGCTCAGAAAACAATCTCGAAAATTGAACGGAATGTGGATCTGTTGTCTTAACACTAAGTTCCGTTCAGTGTGAAGCTACTATTAACTGTGTGAAGTCGTTCTTTATTTTATTTTTATACTTCCATTGTAAAAGGAACCTTGTGAAATTTCCGCTCACAATGTGAATAACACTATTTTTAATTTCCACCTCTTATCATAATTACAATCTCTAGAAATTCTTATTCTTCACCAAATTTGTGTGTTATACTTCTGTCAATGATTTTTTTTTCTCTGCCAAATTTATTAAAAGGACGGCGTTCAGTTCCCCCAATTAAAAAAGGCAAAAAGTGTGAAAAGGAGCGTCTTGTTTTAAAAAAAAATCTGCTATCATTTATAGCAAATAATAAATAAATGAATCTAATGATAAATCACTAGCCGTTTTAATACAAGATTTTCTCTGCCTTTTTTAAGCTTTCCAGCGCGCTGACCGCTTGGTAATTGAATTGAAATTTAAAAGATGATGATTGCTAAGAATTACCGTTTGGCAAGAGAAAATGCTATTTATTGTACTAAAATTTAGTGTAATGTTTTACTACACTAAAATATATTGCATTAAATTGTACTGTACACCTAATCTATATATATAAAAGGACTTGTACTGACTGACTGAGGTAAGACGCACGCACAGCCGTAACCGCTGTGCGTAGAAACGTGAAATTTGGACAGACGTTTATTTTCATAATCTGGACATCCACTAAGAAGGGAATTTGAAAAATTTTTTACCCTAAAGGGATGAAATAGGGGTTGAAAGTTTGTATGGATTTTGTTTTTTAAATCAGTACCGATTTTTATAAATTTTAAAATTCAGACTTAAAAATATTTAATTGAACACGTGTTTCATGATTTTTTAGAATTCACCCCCTAAGGGTTCAAATAAGTGGTTGAAATTGTATATGGAAAAATCTTCGCCACCACTCAAATCGCCACCGATTTCTATAAAAAATGTAATTCAGACTGTTAAAAATATTTTATTGAACACGCGTTTCGTGGTTTTTTAGAATTCGCCCCTAAGGCTGCAAATAAGCGGGTGAAGCCGCGCGCACCATCTAGTTGTGTATAAATGAATTTTGGCAAAAAAAAATGTTTTAATAGTTAGTCTTTTTTAAATAGATATTTCATTATATAACTGTTCTACTCTTTATACTCAAACACAAGGCTTATATTAATAACCTTAAAACGGATAGTGGTACTATTAAATAAATTGCTTCACGTTTAGTCCCTTATGGATTCCGTATATTCTCATGTAGAGAAATTCAACACAAGCCTAAATCGAATTTACACTGATTAATATCTTAGAGACCTAAGAGACTAGCCTAACGGCTTAGCGAATTTACTGATGCCCTTCAACCTGCATAACTGGTCGAGGTAACCTGGGAACCGAGTGCTAAGATATTCCGCTCCCATTTAGACCTACCGCTATTTTCCGCCAAATATAAATTAACATATAATACTCCGTTCTCCACTTTCTGCCGAGTTCTGGGGCAGAAAGCTTTGAAGCGATTTGTGATTGATTGATTCCACCATTCCCAGAGTATGTTAATTTGCGACCAATTGCTACCGGCGAGTGGCTTTTATCACCTTTGTTATGTTTTAACTTATATGAATTCAATATATTGTGACATTTCTATAGAAACACATAAGTGGATGTAATGTTATGTAGGTTTTTTTTTTGCTTTTTTTTCGGCACGGTAGGCACAGGCATGATAGAAAATGGAAGTAGTTCCCTCCATTTCCCTCATTCCGCTCAATTTTAGAGACATTGTGTGTTAAGTGGTGGTACTGAACGTTGCATTTTGTTACGTAACCAGATTAAAGAAATGGAAATAAGTACTTTTCCCAAATAAAAATCGAGCTTCAATCCATGATAGTCAAGACGGTTATGTGCGGCCATTTTCCGTAATAAGATAAGACAAAATTAAGTCCAAAAGGCTAACACCGATATAACTGTAAGAAATCAATATATTTTACATAATAAAACCATAAATATGTTAACCTCGTACAGATCTTCAGTTTATATGGCACAGTCACGTGGACTTACGCGTGATAGGCTTATAAGGGACGTGACGGTAATATTTTCATACAATAGTGTCGATCTTTTGTCTGTTGTACTCAAAAGCTGGGTTCAAATCGAAGGTAAAGGCGGCAGCTTTTCGATTATGTATGGCAAACCACATGGCTTTTGCCCACTTAAGGTTTTTAAATGCACTGTTTTAAAAAATAAGAGGCTTGTCATGGAGCAGGGGCTCAAAGAGTGACTGGAACTGCGAGGTTGTGGGTTAGATTCCTATTCGAGGCAATAAATTTTTAAAATTATTGTCTGCTTTGGTGGCAAAAGCGCAACATTGACTTCTGCCATGTTGGTGAAAAATGAGGTACGGAGTCTCTTAAGACTAGCCTCTGGTTTTCTTGCTGCATGCGGAAGCAGAGTAATATTAAAAAAAAAAAGTGCAAATTGCACTGCACTTTGGTCTATTCAGTGCAAATAAATGAAAAAGATTCAATTCCAAAAAGGTGAACAGCTATCGCGTTGTCATCAGGTGCTCTAACACTGCATCTTATACGTAATTAAGACAGTAATCAAACCCAAGACTATAAAATAGAGACACTAAACCGAAACTACAATATAAAAATATTGATTGAGTTATATATAATAGCTATACCCTAAGCTAGGTTTAGTTAGGATGCATGGCTCGGCTCTACTGGCTTAAGACGGTATGTAGGCGGTCTTAGTAACGATAGAGATCGAAGGTTCGCATGATTTATGTTATTTATACGGTGTCTTAGTTTTATTTTTGAGTTATAATATCATATTATCGACTTCATTTTTTTCCTAAAATATTCAATATTTTCATTTGAGTTAATCTAGTTGAGTTTATCTATTTAACATGCAATGACTCCATAATTTGACAGAAAGTGACAACCGGAAGTGTCTGAATTAACTACTAAAAGTTTGAACACGAGGTCCCCAGGCACCCTCTACCAACTCTGCCCTGCTCCATGTGGGACTCAGCGTGAATCTAAACAAATACTTTTCCCCCCATAAAGCAGTGTAGACAGAGGGAACTCAGTGTTAAAATTGTCTTAACACTTCTTTCCCCATTTTTCGCTCAACTATCGACACATTGGTAACTGAACTCAACGTGGCGAATGATACTGTTTGTAAGAAAATAACTCGTTCAGCCAACTAGGAATCGAACCGACAACCGTCACGTTAACTTGTAGACGATACAATTAAGTACAATATAAGCTTAACTGAAGGTTGTTCTTAACTGATATCTCGTCGAACAGACTCAGTACGTCACTACACCGCATCTATTTATCTTGTAATGCTGTAAATACGCCGCTTCCTATTATCAAAGGTTTGTACTGTGAATTAATTATTTACTGACGCCAGCTTGGTTCGTATTGGCGATGGTTGTGGGTGCGATTCCCATTTGGAGCAATGATTAATTTAAAAAGTTTTGTTTCCACTGTAAAATATATTTTTAAGGTTTATCAGATTAAGAATATGATAATTATAATAGATTCATGCATTATATAGCAGAGTACGTCTCTATCTGCTATATGCATGATACAGCTTGAACCTAGTTTTGAGACACTCCATTTTTTAATTTGGATCTGGAGATCTTTGTCTGCTGGAAGGCGGGGAAGTGAAAAAAAATATAATTATTTCTGAGTAGGATTCTAACCCACGATAATCGCGCTTACAACATGCGCTTTAGACAAACACAGCTCTACCAGAGTATAGACAAATAGTAAAAACGCCTAAAAAATGTTTTGGGATCTATTACATTGATAAATGCCTCTTATAATAATTTGCACATATATCTTCCATATATAGACAGCGATCGGTTACAACAACCTTAGGATATGTGAAATTTATCAAATTTAAATATCAAAATCATACATATTTGACGCAAGTCGTGGCGCAGTGGCACGAAGTGTCACTGTAAAACCGACTGGTTGTGGGTTCGATCCCCATTCGAGGAGGAGATGAAATATTTACTTAAATTTATATTTCCATCTCTTCGCTCTGGTGTCGAGGCTAACCGCGGCGTTGAGTTCTGCCACTCAACACGCAATGCCTCCAGAATTCGGCAGAAAGTGGGGAACGGAGTGTCTTAACACTAGGTTCCCTCTGCCTACCCTGCTGTGTGCGGGATACAGCGTGAAGCTGATTTGATTTTTTTTAAATATACATATACAAATAAAATATGTTCATATAAACAACACTCTAACCAGACAGCAAGTTCAAGCAATAAAGCAAAACTATTTAAAATCTTAATATTTGCTTCAATGTGAAACAAATTCAGTGAATTGCAACGACATACTTTAAATACTAAATGGAATATTTTTAGAACCTAGTGTTAGAACTCCGTTTTCTAATTTTCGCCAATTATTTTTAATATTACGAATTTAAATGGTGGAGCTCAATGCCGCGCTTTATGTTATTTATTCGCCGAGTGGGAAAAAAAAACATAACCCACAATCGTCGCGTTTACAGCCTGAATTTATTTTTTATATTTGATTATAACGAATTAAAATATACTTGGAATTGTAGGAGTCTTAATTCTTCCACTTAAATATTCCCTAAGAAGAGTCCAAGCACTCGTATTCTACAGAACGTTTTCCTTAAGATTTCAATTACGACATCAGGTGGAAATTACAAATTCGCTTAAACATTTTTAACGAGAAATATAACTTTAACAGCGTAGATACTTAATGTTTTTTATAAAAAAAAAAAAAACAACTTCACGCCATTTCCCGCATGCAGGATATTCAGTGGGAACCTTGTGTCAAGATACTCTATTCCGCGATTTCCTTTTCTTTCTTTTCTTTTTTTCCAGATTCATGACATTACATATTGAGTGTTTGTCTCGTCAGAGTAGAAATAAAAAAAAATATGTGTATCATAGTGTCAAGATATTCCGTTCACCACAAATTCAAAACTTCGCGTGACGAGTGGTTAAACTCAATATCGCGCGTTTCCTGCGCCTCGATCGCCTCGATGTTTTTACCTTTAATCTTGGTTCACGCTGCTTCCCATAATGTTATAGGGCAAAAAAGGGAACCTGTGAACCTAGTGCTAAGACACTACGTTCCCATTAAGACACTTCCATTCCTCACTTTCCGCTGAGTTTCGAAGGCATTAAGTATTGAAGTCGGAATTCCACACCGCGCTTTGCCTCGTTACCGAGGCAAAGCGCGGTGCGAAGGTGCGGAGCGAAAAAATCAAAATATTAAATACTTTATTCCCTCTATGGAAATCGAAGCCACAACCTATTGTTCTTACAGCCAAACACTTATGCCAAGACGGGTCTCAGTAGCAATTTATTTTATGAAATTGAGGCTTAACCAGTTCTTCTGTAATATTAAATCAATTCTTGAGGAAAAACCCCCGTACCTAAATGTAGATTCGACATTTTTATTTAACTTAAAGCTTTAAAGAGATTGTTTTTTAAATTGATTTAGTGAAATTTTACAAAAATATGTCAACGTGCTCAGAAAATATTTAGAATAAAAATGTATAGTTTTCTTTCTTAATTCTTAACTGTTATCTTACTCATGATATTTTATTTATATGTAAGTAAGAGGTCAGTCGTGGCGCATTGGCACAAACGTGCGACAGTTATCGCGACAAGTTGTCAATTCGATTCCCACTCTAAGAAATGAAACATTTAATATTTTCATTTCCTTGTTCTGATATTGAGGCAATGCACGGCGCAATGCCTCCAAATCGGTGGGAAGAGTGTATATTAACACTAGGTTCTTCTCCTTACTCTGCTACCAAACCCTATATTCACCAGATTAAATTTCTCTAACATAGCCATTAATAAATTCTCACCTTTCTCTATTCCAGTGTAGGTTATAAATTTGGAACGTGACACTTCAGTAATAAAAGTAAAGAACTCGATATAATAATATTTAACGAAGCTCGAAATTATGTTTACATACTGATTCACACCTCTGATATGCTATTTTTGAGTTATGGATAACAGTAGAATGGGGAAAGTGAAGAAACACAATTTTTTTTCCTATTTTAAATGGATATTGTAGAGAAAAAAATGTCAAGAAGATCGTTAGCTTATACAGTTTTCCACAAATTTTCTTTTTACAAATAATAAACAAAAATTAATATTTTTTACAACATTTCTTACCTTAGAGGTAATAATAAAAAAAATCACAACATAGAGGCTTCCGCAACTAAACGCCGCATTGCGTATACATAACTAAGAAAACATACGGATTATATAATCACCTATTATTTGACATTCAAACAACCATAATAGTGTTACTTGTATATATATATATATATATATATATATATATATATATATATATATATATATATATATATATATATATATATATATATATATATATATATATATATATATATAAAACTTCCATTACTGAGTGAGCGACAGGAAATAAATTACAAGTAAAAAAACCAGGATATTTCATTTAACGTCTTAAAATCAATACATATACAAAGTTACGGGCGACGACTTTTATCTTTTTCACAAAACTTTTACATTTAAATGAAAAACAAAGAGGAAATTAATAACAATATACGTACAAACCCAAGTTTCACTAAAAGCTAGACCAAAGTGTATGAAATATGCTTAAACTTTGCACCGGCAGATGGTAAAGTGCAACTAATATAATATACTTGTAAACTCTTAACAAAGACTGGAGCTTCATTTTATGAACTGACACTATATTCAATTAAATTTAAGTATAAATAATAAAGTTTTGTATACTTTATTATTAGAGGCCGTCGTGGCGCAAGGGTGCAACGGTTAAAGTAACGGTTGTGGGTTCAATTACCACTTGAATAAATGAAATATTAAATATTTTCATTTTCTCGCTCTGGAAGTGAGGCAAAGCGGAGCGTTGAATTCCGGAATTCAACACGAAAGTGGAAAACAAAAATGTCTTAACACTAGGTTCCTAAAATAAAAAGTCTTATTTGAATAAACCCAGAATATAAGAAAAATAGGCTTAAATGCAGGTGCATGAAAAGTGATGGTGTATAATTTTGTTAAGGAAACGCAAGAAAAAATCGAGAACAACAGGATAATATAATTTTTAATTACCGTAATAAATTTCGTTTGGGGAAAAAGAATTTACTTTTTTAACCTCTGTTGAAAATTATTTTTTTTAAGTATTGTTCTAATAAGATCTTTGGTTTTGTCGATTATTATACATTTTAAATGAAATTATTACAACAGCACATACCGTATAGCGGCTCATATAGATCGAACATATTTTTAAGACACTCCGTTCTCTATTCCCTGCCGAATTTTTGAGACATTGCGTATTGAGTGAAACAACTCAACGAATCATACATTGTCCTATTAGACACCACAACGGCTCTTATAAAACTCAAAGACATATCATATACACAACGAATGTGACCCCGATTCTTCCTGTAAAAACAATTTTTAATGATACGGCGCGGCGTTAAGTTCCGCCATCTAACCTAACCTAACATAAAATATCTAAAATGTACAGAAAAATGAGAACATAATAGCTTAAAATTTAAACTTTAATTAAGAACCGGTTACAGTAGAATCTTGATATCAGAAATTGTATAACAAAATGATTTATTTCTCCAAGAGAATATTTTAAACAGTACATTGTGAATATTGGAAGGATATCAGCATTACGTAAATTAACACTGTACATTATACTACTTAGTTGCAACAATGAACTTTAAAACTATTGCATAAGGCTTTGAATTCACTTTCTTTTGTATAAACAGCTCTTTCCTACCACTTTGGAGCAAGTAGCTATATTGTGAACGCTTATGTCGTTGATCGTGTAGAATATGTATTCATATATTTTGCTCGCGGCTTTGCTTTTGTTAATTTCTAATTGCGACCTAATTTCTTGAGCTGAGCCGTGCTTTCGTGAGGCCAGTTAAGGCACAGACGCAACAGCTTGTAGGTTCAATTCTCACTCGGGGGAATAGAAATATTTAATAATAGCTGAGGCCAGTCGTGGCGAAGTGGCACGAAGTGTGACCGACTGGTTGTGGGTTCGATCCCCACTCGAGGAGATGAAATATTTACTTAAATTTATATTTCCATTTCTTCGCTCTGGTGTTGAGGCTAAGCGCGGCGTTGAGTTCTGCCACTCAACACGCAATGTCTCCAATATTCAGCAGAAAGTGGGGAATGGAGTGTCTTAACACTAGGTTCCCTCTGCCTACCCTGCTGTGTGCGGGATACAGCGTGAAGCTGATTTTTTTTTTATAATACCTATAGCATGGTAGATAGAGGAAACCTGGTGTTAAGACACTTCGTTTCCCACTTAATGCCTAAGGTGCCGATGGTGCGCATCGTCTTGTTTACTAATCGAGATAATAAAAAAATATTGAACATTATCAAAGAAAATAAAAACAGATCTCGCTGTTCTACTACATTGTCAACATTTCCAAAGCTGGCTTTTTGAAAGTGCTGTTGAAAATTAACCTACAATTTTCATTTAGTCAGTATACGAAAATTATAGGTTCAATAAAATTTTGTTTTCGTACCAATTTCAGGAATTTCAGGGAAGTACAATTCATAAAAATTGACTCATTTTATATGAAATGAACTACAAATATAAGCTTGTAATGTTTTTTTTCTACGAAACCCTTACAAATTTCCATTTTTAGGTGGTTGTTTTAATCTCCAAATTTAACAACTATAGGAAGTACTCCATAGCTTTTGGTTATGCATAATTTCATACAAAATGCAGCAAAATCATGCATAAATGCTTGTGTCTTTTGATTACGTTGACTTATCTAAGTTAAACTTGATTTTTTTCTGTGCTTCAAAGGACAATTGACGTACGACCTATATATGATATTAGTTTTAGATTGATGCATTCACGCGATTATGAGATATACGATTTGTGATCCAATAATGATTCCAGTTTTACGGAACCCTAAAAACTGGTCAAGTGTAAGTTGGTCTCCTCCTCCAACTCCAACGGAAAGTACAACGTATAAAGGTTGACAAACTTAAGTTTGTAGCAGTAATTAGTTATTATTTTTGACCATGCGGTTGAAGCTTTGCGCAAAAGTTAGGAAGTATATAAAATTGTAATTTTACAGAGCAGATTAAATAAAGAATTTTCCCGTTTAAATTGGGAGCCATCAAAATGAATATTTCGATTTTCATTCACAACAACATATTAAAAATTTGATGTTTCGTATATCTATACATATTTCAGGAAAATTTAATTACAGAACAGGAAATGACACCATTCCCTTAATAGCTTGTACTTTTTTGGGAGATTGTATCACCACATTACATTACCTACTCAGTCAAGTGAGGTTTACAAAAAAAAATCATATAAATTATAGCTTTTTTATTATTATACAAATAATTAATATTATGATCAATTTATTTATTTATTTATTATTCAAATTACTGTTATTACTTATTATTTGTATATTATTAGTGCGGCACAAGTGTGAGACTGTAAACGTGATTGGTTATGCGTTCTATCCTCGCTGAAGTCTATATTTTATTATCTATTTTCATTTCTTCGCTTTGGTGTTGTGACAAAGCGCGGAGTTAAGTTACTCCACATAACTAAAGGTACATTGCTACAAACAATACTTAAACAATTAGCAATCGACATAAAAATAAACTTTTAATTACCTTTTATTTCCATATTATTCATGTTTCACAACCACCATGTAGCCTGTTTTCATATTTTTTTAATCAAATAGAAAAAATATCAAACGCAGGCACTCTCCCTTATACTATACTAGAGGCCGCCCGCGACTTCGTCCGCGTGGAAACCCTATGATAACGTAACAATATTATCAACATAAGAAATATGGTAACAAAGTATTGCAAAGCTCTAATCATACGTCTATTGGTAGCTACTGCAGTATGCTCCTATAAACTATGTGAGCAAGCCACATAGAGCTGCCCATGAGAAAAACATAGCGTGTCCAAATGTAGGTCTGCTACCTTCAAGGTTTGACCCTGAGAGCATTCAGTTTTCAGAAGCGATAAATGTATCTATTTTCAATTCGGAATCAATCCCGCGGGAACTCCGAGATAAAAAATAGCCTATATGTTATTCTGGGTCTTCAGCTACCTACATACCAAATTTCATCGTAATGGGTTCAGTAGTATTTGCGTGAAAGAGTAACAAACATCCATACATACTCACAAACTTTCGCATTTATAATATTAGTAGGATAGCAGATACACACTGTACCGTCGAAGGACACTCGTATTTCTCGCACGTCCAAATATTACTTTTGTATCGAGAAAAAAATGTTTTCACATGTAATCCAATCACTGCGTTATTGTATTCTTGGATATAACGAATATCGTGTGTGATACTGTGAAATTTTCTTTTACATGCCATAGAAAATATAGGGTTTTTTGTTTATTTTTACGATTTTTATTTTTTTCTAGTGTAGCACGCTATGTCTCGCACATAGTGGTATAAGTAGAGGGAACCTAGTACTCTAAGACACTTAGAGCCCCACGCACAACGCAATTTTCGAAATATTGCATGTAGAGTCGCGGAATGTGAGCGAAGAAATAAACTTACACGTATTCTTAAATATGCACCTCGATATAAATACAAAACAAAAGTTAGTGGACTCAACATCCATTTGAGGGAATTAGTCTTTTAACTCTAAGTCTCTAACGAAATACACTATGTATTTGCAAAGTTTGAAATTTGTTAGACTATGAATAATATAGAACCGAAACATGCTTGCATTAGCGGAGTGCTCAGTTTAGAAGCAACTATTAACCACACATTGACCAACTAAACTAGTGAATTTTGCGTATCCATTATATATTATTGGTTGTATAAAATTTTTATCTCTATATATAATAAGACAGTAAAAATATTTTGTCTGTACATTTAGTAATTTTAACTGAAATGGATAGAGGGACACTTAAAATGACTAATAGAAAGCAAAAATATATTTTTTTAATTTCTTGTCTGTTTGTCTGTCTGTCGATATGTATGTCCACATTTTTCTCTGAAAGTACTGAACCGATTTACTTGAAAATTTCACCAATTGTTTTCTTTTAACTCAACTTATCTACTAAAGTTTGGTTCATCAAAATCGGCTTATTAAAAGAAAAGTTATCGTCATTTGAATGAACTCAAGGCATTAGTTTGCCTGCGAATGTTATATAGCAATCGCGCTGGTAAGATTCCTGGCTAAAGAATGACATTCGAATCATAATAGTTAAGTTTAAGTAGTAATTAATTCAACACAGAGATAAAGAACGATTTGATCTTCAATGAAATATCAAATATATACATAGATTTTTTCGTTCGTTGGTTCGTTTGAAATAAATCTATGTAAAAATGCCTAAAACCTCCTATCTACATGTACACTGTAATAACTACATAATTACCAGTTGTACATTTAGCTAATAATATATGTATCTAATTTAAAATCTGTACAGGAGTTAATATGCAATCATTACAGTTATTTTACAAAAAATATTATGAATTTTTACCCAAATCAATAATTTAACATCTAAGTTTGTTTCTGAAAGAGTAATTTAAATTATTCACTGACATCAGCATATTTAACACAGTTTTAAAATTATGATGAGACTTACATAATATAGGTTAAACAAACGTAATGTTACAAGCGAAGCCGCGAGCGGGCTGCTAGTATACAAATAATTATTTCTTGTTGTAATTTATATATTTTTTTCAGCTTCACGCTGTATCCCGCATAGAGCAGGGAAGAGAGGGAACCTAGATATTCCGTTAATCATTTATCCCCTGTGTTCTGGAGGCATTGCATGTTGAGTGGTGGATTTTTTAATTAAATATTTGATTTCCTCGAGTGGGAATCGAACCCCTAACCTGACGCGTTGATAGGTACACTATGTATTGCTGCGACACCACTGGCATCATCTATATACATAGTATAACTCAGGTATAACTTAAATACAAAAGAATTAAATGAGCAAAAAAAATAGCAAGAAAAAAATTAAATGAGCTTCACGCTATAGCCCGCACACAGTAAGGCAGTCTCTTAGTGTTAAGACACTCCGTTTCCCACTTTCCACCGAATTCTGGAGGTATTGCGTGTTGAATGGCGAGACTCAGCGCCGCGCTTTGTCTCGAGACCAGAGCGAAGAAATGAAAATATAAATTTAAATAAATATTTCATATCCTCGAGTGAGTGAATTATTTTTAGTTACATAATCTAATAACAAAACAACGCGGCGTCGAGTTCCGCCGCTTACCGCGCAATGTATCAAGAACTGAACAGTCACCTACTTTGCTATACACCAATATACAGGGTAAAGCTAAGAAAAAAGATTTTGATCGCTTTCGACTCTGGATAAAGGAGAGCTGACAACCGCACTAAATATACACACTATTTGGATAAATATAAAAAAACCGCCATTCTCTTAACAGACCTTTAAAAGTAAGTTTCAAACAATACGACCCAACCATCAAATCAATGTCCTTTGTTTATTAATTAACAGGCTCGTCCTTTGGAATCCTTAAAAATAATTAATTGCTTTTTTTCTTTGAATTAAAATTTATGTTTTACTTTGATTCGTTATATATTTTTGTGTGGTTTACACATGCTATGTGTTACATACAGATGGGTTAAGGAAACCTAGGAACCTTGTGCTAAGTAAACTTCGTTTCCATTAAAACATTTTCGTTCCAGAAGTACGTCAGTACGCGCTTTGTCTCGTTACCAGAGTGGAGAAATGACAATATTAAATAGTTTACATCGCCCTTCGCCATGACGGACTCACACAAGACCCAAAAGTGGTTTGACTTTATAAATTCCCATTTAAATGATATGGATACTGTACTTAGAGAGAGAGAGAAGATATTACATTGTTATTAAATTCGCGGAGTTGGCACCGCCAGTCAACATGCAATGTCTCTGACGTGTCTCTGATGTAGAGAACGGAGAGTCTGAATATTATTTTCCCAATATTAACATATAGATGAATAAGTTTACATTTAAAACACAATTGATGTGTTAAAGCTGTTTTACGTCGCGTGTCGTCCTCGCTGTCAGCGTGATCGATGTATCGGGATGTGTTGCAACCAAATTTATTTTTTACTGACTACAATTAACTTGTTTGGACATATTTGTTTGGAAATGAAATACGTTTATTATACGATATAAATAAAATGGTTAATGAGCAAAAAAATGGAAACATTAATAAGTAATAATTCATTATAAGTTTAGTATAAATATTTACAGTCACAGCGGGCTAGGCGGAGAAAATCATTTTTACTGCACACCGTGTTTCTCTTGTTACCAGGAAAGAAAAATGAAAATACTTTATCGCTCTGAGTGGGAATCGAACCGACAACCACCGCCGTTATAGCCAGACACTAGGCCGCTCTGCCATGAAGGCCTCGCTTTACCTCTAAATATATCCAAAATATTTCATTCCCCTCAGTAATAATCAAACCCACAACTATCGTGCGCTTGTGCCCCTACGCCACGACG
>DWMY01001228.1:0-15890 GCA_018249775.1 Heliconius hecalesia formosus | reverse complement strand
TTTAATTGCTTTGCAGGAAATTTTATGCCG
The DNA here is from genome assembly GCA_018249775.1 of Heliconius hecalesia formosus. Lineage (NCBI taxonomy): Eukaryota > Metazoa > Arthropoda > Insecta > Lepidoptera > Nymphalidae > Heliconius > Heliconius hecalesia. The sequence continues at coordinate 15,860 of DWMY01001228.1, read as the reverse complement.
ATTTCGACAAATTGCGCCCGATGGAAGCGAATGTGGTTGCATGAAGGCCATTGTGTTATTTTCACCAGGTAAATAAAATTGCTATATTTTATTAAATTTTTATGAATATGACGAAATGAATGAGGATACCTTCACTGTGAGATGAAATAAAATTTATCATTTGGGTTCCGTTTGGAAAAAATGAATCCTTTTAAGATTATTTTGTTGTCCGTCTGTCTACCTGTCTGCCTGTCTGTTAAGGGCCTCTATCTTAGAAACGTTGGAGATAACGAGTTGAAATTCAAACCATATTCTACGGTCTCTTGATTTCCTGAAAAAATCGTATTTCTACATTAAGTTAAAAAAGACGGCCTTTATATCGCAAAATGCGAATTTTACACACTATAAAGGGAATCAAAATTAATAAGGTGCTTCCGGTTGACCATTATAAAATTTGGTAGCTAGCATCTACACTTAGCACAAGTTCAGGTAAAATCGGAAACTTTTACTGGTTAAATCTTAAAAAAATAATAGCCTTAAGAGGTATCGGACGAAAGGGTTCTGGCTAAGCTAAGCTTAAATTTCAAAAAAAGCTCGACACCTCCAATTTTTGTACGGAACCCTAGGTGGGCGAACTCGAGTCGCGCTTGTCCGATATTCTATATTATAAACACAATATTGCTCTTTGATTATGGCGTTCCGAACGATTTATCGATATCGATATCTATATATAAGTAGATACTTTAATATTTATTGTTTAAGTATTTAAGTTTGTTAATAAACTAAGTGTGTGATTGTGAGTCATTGTACACACGTGGAGATATCTGACATATCTATTTTAGCCTTAATGTTTGATCAACTCTACAGACACACCTGGTTTGAGTGAGACTCAGCCTGTTGAGATGTTGCAAGATCAAGCGCAATGTATTCTGGCTGACTACGTAAGAACTAGATATACACGTCAACCTACAAGGTACCTAAAATTTACAAAATAGAATAAATCCATATTTTAATGCCATATTTTCTAAAGATAATAATATATTTTTGTATCTTCATATTGTATAGTATAGTCATAATATTCGATGTCAAATGTGCCTGATATGATGAAATATATTTTAATAGTTAAGTAAATACTTATATTTTAATTTTAATTCATGATCATTTATTTCAGATAGATATAATTAAATAATATGTAACTCCTTATTTTTGCAGATTTGGTCGTCTTTTGCTTCTCCTGCCATCTCTTCGTGCAGTGCGGGCACGTTCGATAGAATTACTTTTGTTCAGAGAAACAGTGGGCGATGTGTCCGTAGCCACGTTACTACACGACATGTATAGGATGCAGCCCACGCCCACTCCTGCCTTCCAGCCGCCTCCCACGACTGCGGACCCATGTTCTTCGCCTTAGTGGAGTCATGAAAAAAATATATAAATATGAATGCTATGAAAATGAAACCAATTTTTTTTTTGGTGTACTTATGAAAATTGTGTTTTTGTGTAATGCCTATTATAGTGGAAGCAATATGATTATCAGGGCGCTCAGGTATTTTTAATATTTGTAAAATTCGTTAACACCTTATACAATATGTATAGGTATCAGAGATACGCGCGAATATTTAAACAGTATGCATATTTTGGATACCTACATCGAGGTCAGTCGTGTTGCAGGGGCACAAGGTGTGACTGTAAACGCGATTAATTTCGATCCCCACTCGAGGAAATGAAATATTTATTTAAATTTATATTTCCATTTCTTTCCAGGCTCCTCCCTGACCTTTTAGAAATTATCATCATTTTAGTAAAGTTGAGTTAATGCGAAATGTTTTTTAGGGGTCACAATACCAAAACATTCTAGCAAAAACCTTATTTTAGATAAAATTCCGGTATCCCGATTTTTCGGTATTATCTAGATTTGAATAGCTAGCTGCAGATCCAATAACACTTCACACTGGCCCATGCCAACTCAAATCGGATTTTCTCGCACAAAATTGGAGAAAATCTACAATCACTTAGCTCATATTATTACGATTAAATTCTCGATTAGAGTGTAAAATACAATGAAGTCTGCTGAGAAAAAAACCGGTCAAACGCTAGACGGGCTCTCCCACCGAGGTCTCGAGCTTTTTCTGAAATTCAGGTTTAGCTTAGACAGAGCCCTTTCATCTAATATCTCTTTCACTTGCACTAGCAACTTTAATACCAAATTTCACTCCCCTTTTAAGTTTTTAGTTTATAGATAGCCACTTTGAGTGTAAATTTTATGAAGGATTTTTAAAATATACCGAGAAAATAAATTTTAACGCTAGGGGTTCAAATTAAATAATTCATCTTACTGGAAGAGAGAAAAAAAATGGTGTATTGTTTCAGATAAAAAGCAATAAAACCCATGCCTATCGGGCTAGACCCTTTCTAGAGCAAAGTCTAAGCATATTATTAAAATCTTTGAGATTCGGCGAGTTCTGTCTTATTTGAACATCCACATGGCAAGTGGGCCGGATAAAATCTGTTCTTTAGCTCATGTGGCCCTGAACTGAGATAGCGCGTTTCGGATCGGAGTAGCAACAGCACAGATATTGCGGTCACGCTGAATTTTCTTGGAATAACGTCAAGTACTGCTGAACTAAACTTGTGTCTTCTGCTGAGGCATCACTCGGGAATATTTAAGGGGTAAAAAGTCAGTATCAAAAATCTCAGTTTTGCTAGAATGGTCCGGTATTGGGACGCTTAAAAGACATTTCTTACATTATGCATTTACTCAACCTTGATAAAACTATCATCGCTTCTAAAAGACCACTGGTGGCCAGGGGCACCAGAAAATATATATAAGTACAATGATACTGTTAAATTGACTTGGTAAGTCCAAGCATTCAGAACAGGTCTAGAACTGTTAAAGCCAGGAACGGTTCACCTTGTTCACATTTCACCTGTTGCGCTAATTGGAGATTGGTGACCAGTATGAGAGGTTTTAGCAAAGAAAGTTCGAATGTAGTTAATTTTGTTTATTTTATTTAACGCCTAGGAAATAAAGCAATGTTTTCATAAGTTTGCAATTCATCTCATACAACACATGGTTATTAAAGTTCGAGATTACAAGTGATTACAAGTGTAAATAATTTTAAAAACGCGTAAAAAGTGTTAGCTAAAGCTAGTTATTTACAATATTTATAAAAATATATTTTTTTTATTGAAAATTCTATAATATTTCGCCAGCCATTGCCATCGTGAATAGGAAAGTACCCTATTGGAGATTTTTCGTCAATCTAAATTTTTGGTCAGAAAAACCCTAGGGCGGGCACCAGACCATGGGGTGCCTAACTAACAACCAACCAATATATAAATGCAAAATTAATATTAGTCTTCCTAGAACTACGTCGTAATCAATAGATATAAAAGGATATCTACTTTGAAATTTTTAGCGTCGGCAATAAATTAAATTTCATCAAGTACCTATTCTTAAAATTGACGATGATTTATTGATTTATAAAATAAAGATATTTCAAAACAGTCGGTCGATTTGTAGTTTTTGTGAAATTTCTAGTCATATTAGTTGTAAAGTTTGTCTCTTAATTCGGTTTTTTTTTATGTTATAAAAAGTCTATAAGATTTTTCTAATTTTAGATTAATTTCCTTCCTAAGCCTCGTCGTAAGCGCCAATAAAATGTAATATTTAAAAATATATATTTTAAATTTAGGTTCATGCCCTTTTACTTTATGTAAATAATTCTTAAATACAGAGGAATGTTGTTGTGCTGTAAAAAGTTTGATATAAACTAAAACTCTAGTCAAGTTTTTAATATTAGTAGTGTAAATAGTAAATGTTACTATTGTAGATTAAAATTTTATTCAAGTTGATAATAAGAAGTCATACAGACATATCCGCAAACAGGTGCTGAATATTCATTTTATCGCAATATACCGTACGTGACATATATGTTTGAGGCCGCTAATCTAAGGGTATTTTATATTAAATCTAAATATGTATTAATAGTAATTTCTACAATTATTGTATATGTTCTGTAGCATGCAATACATCAAATATAAAACTTTTTTAGTTTTAAATAATTTCATAAATGTTGATCCTGGCGGCTTATAGCTGAGGAAAATGTCGGTATTCAGCTTCAAATCTTAATTCAACAATACAGATTGCAAATTAATTAATAAAGTTTAATATCCATGTAAATATATTTAAATAAAATTACTGTTAGATTATTAAAATATTCCTGAGATGACAGTGGTTTTAATAAAAGACCTTTTATATTTTAAATATTTTTATTTTGATTGCCCACAAATGACAAGACAGAAAATGTATTATTCCATATAAATTGTGTTGTAAAAAAATAAACAAAGATATTTATGCTCATAATACTAAAATAAACTTGTTATGACAAATTCAAAACAGACGGTGCAAAAAATATTAGTCTGTAACATTCACTTTTCCCATAGAATGGATGGCTTCAACAGTGGACAAATCTACGGAGTCATCTTCTTGAGTTTCAATTTCCGGTTCCTTTTCCACTTTCTTTGGCTCAGTTCTAGGAAAATCTATTTTGCTCCATGCACCTGGCTCTCCTTTTTTTAGTTTTATTTCTATCTTAGTCCCCATCATCGAAACACTGCTCTTATTAATGTCTACCACCTAAAAACCAATGCAGTGTGCAATATTATAAAAAAATATAAGATTTCTAGATAAATATATATTAACAATGATTTTTGAATCCATTGTAGCGCAGTGGAAGAGCGTCTCACTATAAACGCTACGGTTTTTCGTTTAACCCTCAAGCAGCAAAATGATTTATTCTATTTTCATTTTCTTGTTCTGGTAAAAAACAAAGCGCGGCGTGAAATTCCGCCACTTAACATATGAAAAACGAAATGTCTTGAGACTAGGTTTTCTCTGGTTACTCTACTACATATAGTGTAAAGCATATTAAAAGTAATAATAAAAATATTTCATATTATACATACACCTCGCAATTCAAGATCCAGTTCAAATACTGAATTACCCTCTTCATGAAAAATTAATTTAGTATTTAAACGAATTGGATTCAGTTTAACAAAACTTGTAAATGGATCATACTTCTTGGCATACACACTAACAATTACATAATCAGGAGTTTGATGCCAATCCCAGCGACATTTCACTGTTCCTTCTGGTGCTTTCTGAAAAAAGGAAAAGTTAACTCTTTAAATATGTATTACTATTCTAGTCTATGATTTTTACATTGACAAAGTCTTTATATCAGGCAGAAAGTAGAGAACAGTAAGTTCTGTCTATCTATCTTATTACATCTGCCTACACTATGTAGTAAAGTATGAGGGTGAAATATTTACACCTGTGTCTAAATTACTTGTGTATTCAAATTGTACAATAATGTGGGATTGAGTTCCGCTATTCATCAAGTAAAATCTTTAGTCAATATAAAAAAAACTAAATTTAAATCTTAACAGCACACACTACAAAAAATTAAATAGATCCTTTTATTGGGATATGTAAATTTAAAAATATCATAATTTTTATATAAACATGCTTTTGATGAATTGTCAGGTAGAAAAAAAGTATGTCCTATAATTACTACATTATCTTATGTAATGGGTCTTTTAGCCTAAGTTTAGACGAACGCGCGGCGACGCGCGGTTTAAGATTTGTAGGTTGCAAATATTTTTAACACAAGCATACAAAAAGTACTTTAAAAATCGATCTTCGTGTAGTCTTAGTATGGGACATAAAGTCTAATAGGGTGAACCCATTATCGTCTTTATTTTCGACGACGACATCGCAGTTTGCGATATGAAACCCACAAGCAAATGGCCTCCTCCACATCCATTCTCACTGAATGTTCAAACTAGAATTCTGTTCTCTAACCAACGCCATCTGAACCGCTGCGGCAGCGCGCGTCGTCATAACTTAGCCTTAGTATAATTTGTAACTATTTAAATAGACACATAGGCCAATTTCAATGCATAGATAATTTTTGACCGTTATCCATTCAGGGGCCGTTCAAGTATTACGTAAGCACTGTAGGGGGGCGGGGGGGTCTTGGGTTTGCTTATTTTTGACGTTTTCAATTAAATATTTCTTAGAAGATTGCTTATTTTTGATGACATAGGGGAGGGGGGGGGTCAATAATTGCAAAAAAACTGCTTACGTAATACTTGAACGGCCCCTCACCACAAAAAAAAGATACATTTGATTAAAAGGAAAATGTTAAATATCAATACATAGCACTGCCGGTCAAAAGTCTGAACCACTAATAACAAACTTTTGTTATTAATAAAATGTTTTTAAAATATTGGTGGTAAAAAGTAATCTGCACACCTGTATATTCTATTTATTATAAAGATCATCTAAAAAATTATTCTTTTGTATATGTATTACATACCTCTTTAAACCATTTATGAGTGCCAGTGGTGCAACCAGGTTGACTAAGAAATGTGTTAAAGTCAGTAGTTCTTTTTTGACAACAAGACCAAAATTTAAGACCTTCATGAAACACTGGGCATCCAGGATGATATGTGCACATATCATTATTACTTTGTGGGCCTTCATATGATATACTGCATCCTCCATTCTTACATGTAGTACCAACTTGTACAGAGCTAGAAATAAGCATTAACTTCATTATAAAATAAAGTAGAATCTCAGTAATCCAGTACTGTTAAGAGCTAAAAGATTATTGGAATGTTAATAATTAGTTTACTAAATAGGAAATAAATACTAAATAGCATTTTATAATAAGATCCAATTTTATTTGTTAATGAGCAATAGAGACCTGTCATGGCACAGGGGCACAAGTGTGTGACTATAAGTGCAACATGTTGTGGGTTCAATTCCCACTCGAGGATACAAAATATTTACCATTTTCATTTCTTTGCTCTGTTGTTGAGGCAAAGGGTGGTTATGAGTTGTGCCACTCAACTAAATTTAGTGGAAAGTGGGGAATAGTGTCTTAACACTAGGCTTCCTCTGCCTACTCTGCTACATGTGGGATACAGCAATTAATAAATCTGACTATTAACTAATCAAATTCCTTATAATGAAAGAACATTGTTGTGAAAATTGTAGTCATTGTTTTAAACCTTTTCTCACATACTTATAAGAAATATACAGGTTGGAACTGTCAGCACCACTTTAAATAAAACCACAGTTTTAACTACTCTATAAAAGCCTAACACAATTTTTAAAAAAATCCCAAAAATGAAAAAGAGATTTTTTCAAACAAAGTAAATAATAAAATTATTTTTGTAATATAAAATGCCAGTTGTCAAGAACGACATACGCACACATAAAACTATCAAAGGGAAACCGCCGCATACACCTCATTCTGAAATCGAGTCATATGTATTGGTGGCAAAGTTCAAAGTTGATTAACCTTTAGTAGTATTTTTGTAGTAGAATGTATTTACGTTATTGGTATCTATGCATAACTGCATCACACGAAATACAGGTATGGATAAACATCGTGAACTGAAAAAAAAATCCTACTTCTAAACTGTTGAGGTATCTTGATTATTTCTTTAGGTATGGGTTTGAAACATTTTACCCTATATGCTGTTCCCTGTTGTAAAAGGAGCGCTGATACTTCCAACCTGTATTTTGAACAAACCCCTTTATTAGGCAATTTGATGAATTAAATTGCCAGATTAGTGAAATTGTCCTGTTTACATTTATATCTTGATCCCAGTAGTTATTTAAATTTATTTAAGTTACCTATCAGTGGAAGCAATAGATTCTTGAGCTGCTTTATGAACTATTTGTTTTAATGATTCTGCTATATGAGGTTGTAAAGTAATCATAGGTGACTCAAATGACGGCCTAGGCAGTTGTGGTCCAAGTATTGGTGCTCTAATTTCAATTACCTCTTTCTTTTCTAATTCTTTGTCTAATACTTTTTTCTCTGGTTCTGGAGGTTTCTAAAAAATTTTGTTTTATTTAAATTAATAATTATACCAGCAATTTTAGTTTATAAACCAACTGTATGGAATTACCATCTAGTTGCTGTTATATTGTAATTAGTAACAAAACACCCAAATATGTTAATAAATGCTGAAACAAAATAAAAAAAGTTATAAATGTAAAATAAATCATTGATAATAATACATCATACCACGTTAGAGTGTTTTGAAAATGTACAGCCTTTTATGTTTAGGAATTCTGTGAAGTCCACACTTTTTTTATTGCAACAAGACCAACCCTTATATGCATCATGAAAAACAGGAGATCCTGGATGATGACAGCACTCATCTATTAAAGAAAAACATGTTTATAATTTGTAATGAATATTTGAGTAACTTAACTAAAAATACATTTAAGCAGTACATATTCATATAACCTGCATCTAGAAAAATCTATATACCTTTATCGTTATTTTTGGGATCAAAAAGTTGACCACACCCGCGATTATAACATTGTACTAAATTTTTATTTTCTGGCATTATTATAAACGCTAGTTACACTTATTAAGTTCAAATTAAATTGAAGAACACAATAATAATAAAATTAAGTCTAAAAGAACACTGATAAAATATTGTTAATTGTCATTTGATATTTTAATGTCACTATGACAGTGAAATTTCTTTCTAAAATTAATGTGATTGTGATAAGCATATAGCCTTCCATACTTAAAATTAACTTTTTATACAATAAATATTATTGATAAAAATAGTCCTAATCAAAATAATAATATTATTTATCAGCAGAAAAAGAAAAAAATATACGAATTGTATTGACGACTTCGAATTAAGATCGATTTTCAATTCGATTTTTAATTCAACTAAAAGTAACGCAAATTATTATCGCTTTATAAATTAATTATTAGTACGTAAATGTGTATATGTATGTGGTAAAGATTTAAAACCTTTTGAACTTTCATTCCTCTATTTTCTCTTCAAATTTAATGCTGAATTAACTTAATTTTACATATATACCATATATAGAATCTATTGTCTTTATATCGAGTTAAAAATGACAAAGCAACAAAAATTCACTAGTAACGAATATTCGGTATATTCAATACCGTAGCTATAATCATTTTAGCACTTACACTTACAGATAGTTAGTACATCCCTAGTAGTATGAAAAGAGAATTGTTATGGGTGTATAGAAAATTATATTTTGTAAAATTATCAAAAATAAAATAAATTAACTATTCACTAAGATCTTTTTGAGATATGTACTTAAATATCTTTAACATATTTAATAAATTAAATTAATAAACATGTGAACTGCTAAATCTTTTGTATTTATTTAATTTTTTTGTGTAGTGTCAGAATAGTAGTGATTTGTGAAACATGCCTTGAACCGAAAAATCTACACATTATGCGCCAGTGACCCATTATTTGAAAATGTTTTAAAATAGAAAATAAACATTTCTGTTCAAAAATGAATCTAATGCGCAAATTACGTGGGGCGTCTGCCTCAACATCCGCCGAGCCATCAGATTCCTCTGGCTCGTCTTCCCACGTACAACTTGGATTGATGCATCTAAAGAAGTTATTTGCAGAGTATACACATCCTCCTCAGCCTTTACCAGAAACGGAGAAAGATGACAAGTTGTATAACATGTTACCCCTCTTTTGTAAGGTATGCCAATTATTTTAATGTTATTGATTTCTATAATAATTTATCTTAAGTTAAAGGAACACAAACAATTGTGTTTTTTTAAATATATTATTGAACCATATTTAAATTTAAATAAAAAAAATAAGATTATAAATAAATGATATCTTTTCATGATGTATTTTAAATAATATATAACTAAAAAAACTCAAACAGTTAAATTGTTAATATTTACTTTTACAATTATTAGTGCTAACTTTTATACTAAATACATTATAAAAGTTAGTATTCAAAATAAAAAAATATTAATCTTTATATTATCTTGTAGACTACTTAATTTTTTTAACTTGGTATTTGGAAAATGCAGGTATTTGGGACAAGTCCATCAAGTGATATGAATGAAAAATTTTGGGATATTCTATCATTTTGTCAACAAGTATCTAAACTTATGGTATCAGAAATAAGGAAAAGAGCAAGTAACCAAAGTACAGAGGCAGCTAGTTGTGCTATAGCTAAGTTCTTGGAGATTGAAAATTCAGAGGAATCCAGTAATGGGTGGATGCTTTTGTCTACTCTAAATCTTTTAGCAGCTGGTGATCAATCTTTAATACAGGTTAATTAATCACATATATTTTTTTTCTGCTTAACTATAGTAGCCAAGGTAGGCACAGAAAACCTAGGACGTTACTCCTCTCCTACGACCTCTGGTGTCAAGGTTAAGCGCGGCGTTGTGTTCTGCCACTCAACACGCAATGCCTCCAGAATTCGGCAGAAAGTGGGGAATGGAGTGTCTTAACACTAGGTTCCCTCTGCCTACCCTGCTGTGTGCGGGATACAGCGTGAAGCTACTGATGTCTTGTTTTTAAGTCAAATTTGTTATTTTATAGGTAATGACAACTGCTGCCATTCCTTCAACATTAGTTAAATGCTTATATTTATTTTTTGATCTACCGGAAATACCAGAATCTGAAGCTGATGTACAAGATGATAATAGTGAATTTACACCTAGAGAAAGGAGGATTCTTTTACAAAAGATATTTGTTCAGGTAAACTGAATTTTTATTTCATCTCTGTTTTTCTAATAATATTAATAATAATAACATTTTATTTTTCCTCTTTTTATAAAAAAAAAGTATATCATAATAATAATAACAAAGCCTGTATTTTTTCTTCTTTTCTTGATAAGTAAATATATAAAATAATATTTCTCATTATATTTTTTCAGTGACATTAATTTTAACAATTTTATCACACTTTGTTTTAATAATTTATTTATGATAATGCTAGTTGTGGTTAACTATATTAAATATTAATTATATTAAAATATTATTAATTTCTTTTACAGTTAATTATTTTTATTCCCTTCTGGGTAAAAATGTCCCTTAATCTCTAGTACCTCAGTATTTCACATATTGATCTATTCTATAATTAAAATTTATATTACTTTTAAAGTTTTTATTTATAACATGAATGCTTTAGGTTTTGGTTAGATTATGTAGCCACTCATTTCCATGTGAAGAATTGGCAAGAAAAGATGATCTAAGCCTGTTGTTTTCCGCTATAACATCATGGTGTGCCCCTCATAATATTATGTGGAGGAAATCTGCTGCTGAAGTGTTAATGACTTTATCTAGGCACGGCTTAACACAATCAGTTGTTCAATATATACACAGTAAGTTATATTCATTATTTTTGTTTTATTACATTTGTATGACATTGATACATAGCAATAAGAATATTCTTATAAGGAACTTTGAGTTCATTGCGGCTCAGTGAAACAAAATTTGACTGTAAATGCAATTCCCTGCTTTGCTTTTTGTATCTGGTAATATAGAGTGTGGTTCTGATTCGCACCACTTAACAAGCAATGGATTAATAATCATAGTATAAGTTAAACCATAAAGTGGAGAATGGATTGTCTTCACATTAGGCTCACTTTGCTTACCCTGCTATACATGGATACATAGTAAATCTAAAAAAATATTGCAAAACAACAACCTGACTAGCTCATTAGTACTTTATTTTATCTGCTGCGGAATAGTTATTTTCAAGGTTATTTTAATATTCATTTACTTTTATAAACAATTAATGCTATACTAGCGAACCCGCGCGGTTTTGCCCGCTTGAACTAAACCAATATTTATAAAATTACTTTCATTTTCAATAGGATTAGTAAGAAAATATATGCCTAAATTAAATAATCAAAATAAGCCAAAATAGAATAATAAGTAAACATAAGGGAATTAAAATTCTTAATATTAGAAAAAATACTAATATAGTAATCAACAAAAAATAATAAGGAAACGTCAATAATCAGGAACCAAAGGAAAATATTAATAAAAAAAAGTAAACAAAACCTCATACTAAGTTATATTATCAATATTAACAATGAAAAATAACACACATCAGGGTAGGCAGAGGAAACCTAGTGGTAAGAAACTCTCCGTTCCCAACTTTCCGCCGAAGTCTGGAGACATTGCGTGTTGATTGGTGGGCCTCGACATTAGAGCGAAGCGAAAAGGAAAACTCGAGTGGGGATCAAACCCACAGCCAGTTGAGTTCACAGTCGCACTTTGTTCCCCTGCACTGTGACTGGCATGAATTCATAATAAAAAGGAAATAACTACATAAAAATTATGAAAATTTGCAAAACCGTCTACGTCGTTTGCCCGTTCGGGTCGGGTTTTTGCTTGTCCCTTCTCTCATCATTGTTTAATACGCAATATCACAAATTTGGACAGAAAGAGAATATTGTTTTTGAACTAGTTTCCTCCTGTCTACTTTGCTATGTAGAAAAGAACGTGAAATACTTAATAATACAACACTCTAAAACTGTTTAGTTGAAAGTACTTGTTACATTTTTATAATTTTGTTATCTATTTAAAATAATTTTGATCTATTCACTAATCTATAGTTTAAAATGATTACTATTGCAGATAAAGGCTGTGTAGCGCTATGTATTGAAAATATGCAAAGAATTCCTGAATTAACACCTTTGGAGGTAATGAGCTTTAAACTCTTCTAAAAATATTATTAAAATATGTAGGGACAAATCTGAAACTTATTTTACATAATAATTTTTAATGAATTGGCCGACAGATGAACAGCAACCGAAGCTATGGACAGAAATACAGAGTCTGCCCTTGCTTCACTATAACTAAAAAAATCAACTAATATATGTTTACAGGTTGTGGAGATGTTCGTAGCAGTATTCTGTTTTCTAAAAGACTCCAGTGAAGTAAGTCAATTACTTTTGGACGATTTCCGCACTTGTCAAGGTTATTTGTTTCTATCTGAATTCCTTCTCAAGTGAGTACCAGTTTATATAACAAATATGAGCATGATAAAGTTAAATAGATATTTCAGTATTTACAGCTTACATTATATTTCGTTGCTTAGTTTTAAATTATTTTTCCATAGGTTTTCCCTTACATTTTTTATCTTTATTATTACCACAGACATGAGAGACAAGATGTGCCCGATTATTTAACATCAGGGTAAGCACTGTTTTGTATGATATTTTGGTTCATGACTGATAGTAATAATATTAATTATTAATGTATTTTATGCATAGTACTTAATTTTTGATATTTAGCTTTTTATACTAATTTTGTACTTTATAGGTAGCTTGATTTTTTTTATTATAGAATGTAAACAACATTTTTGTTTTATATTAAAATAAGACAGAAATTTTATGTTAATTCATCAATCAAAATAAAAATAATGCCGCAAATAACTTTATTTTATATTTACACCCTTAGAGTTATACAATAAATTAAACAATATATATTAACAAGGCAATCTGAACCATTGTTGAAATTAGTCATTTAATTTTTGACTGAATATGATTGAAACTCTATAGAAAACTAGTGAGAAAAAAGTGACAAACATTTAGTGGACATGTCGTGGCCACCCTGAAGTTAGGTTTTTTCAATTTATCCGCATTGTTCACCCGGGAAGAAAATATTCAAAAGTAACAAAAATATCCTAAAATTAAATATGCGCAATTAGATAAGTTCAGGGCAAGCACGGCTTGTCGACTGTACTGTAACCTGCGTATATATATGTTTTTTTTTATAATAATGTATTTGAAATCCTGAAGTAGGGAATAGTTATATGACTCTTATTACTAAACAGGTTAGAAGAAGAGCGCGTGAGTGGCTCAGAAGCTCGAGCGGCTCTTAGAAATTTGGTGTTAATGATATCGTCTTTATGCGCTTGTGGGTTTTCTGAATTACGACCAACTCGAGCTAATACAGAGCTATTCCAATTACAAGGATTTGTGCTTCCTCAACCATCCACCCCTGGACAAGCTGTGAGGAATGTACAAGCATTTCAGGTATTTAAAGCCCATTAAATTTTAAAATTTTTCGAGTAATTTATTTGCCAAAGTGCATTGTTGAAAGTGCTCCGTCATGCAACACGCAATGTCCTCAGTCCGTGCTGAAAGTGGAAAGAGTGTCTCAACATTCGTCTATCTCTGCGTATTGCTAAATAAATATATGTTTATCTATAATATAATAATTTTATTTGGCGCGTTGTAATGAATATATATGAGGCCAGTCGTGGCGCAGAGGTACGAAGTATGACAAAATCGACTAGTTGTAGATTCGATCCCTGCTCGAGGAAATGAAGTATAAATTTATATTTTCATTTCTTCGCTCTGGTGTCGAGGTAAAAAACGGCGTTAAGTTCACCACTTAACACACAATGCCTCCAGATTTCGGCGGAAAGTGGGGAATGGATTGTCTTAACATTAGATTCCTTCTGCCTACCCTGCTGTTTGCGGGATACAGCGTGAAGTAAAATATTGGTGTAATGAATATACAATTGGTTTATTCGGAACTGCAATGGAGGAGTTATATTTAAATTATTTTAATTTTCTTTACATAGCAAAGAATGGTTAAAAAACAAAATGGACAACACGCTACACGCACACTAATAATTTATCTATGCTTACCGCCCTAAGTGCAAGTATTGCACATATCTACTGCCGCAAGCAGAATTTTAGTAATTTTTAATCTCTTATCTGCTTACTGTGAAGGAGTTGTGTCACATAAAATGGAAATCTTATACAAAACATAATAATAATAATTACTAAATTGCAGGTATTGCAGTCGGTGTTCATAAAGTCATCATCTCCAGCACTTTGCTGTACCATTCTTGATGCAATATCGAGTGTGTATCACGCAGATAACGCCAACTATTTCATATTAGAAAACCAAAATACACTTAGCCAATTTTCCGAAAAGATTTACACAAAGAACGCAGAAATACAAGAAAAGTTTTTTGAATTATTGGAATTTATAGTTTATCAATTAAATTTTGTGCCGTGTAAGGAATTGATTTCACTCTCGTTATTGTTAAAAGCTAATAAATCTAGGAACTGCAGCATATTATGTATGAAGACGCTATTAAATATATTAAAGTAAGTAATTATTAGTAAACATTTACGAGTGGTGATCCAAATTTAATAACAAACAACAATAAACACAATGAATATTGTAGAAGTAATATTTTTATACATAGTCTCCTAAGACTATACATTTAGTCCAATTTTTTTTTAAATTTTGAATTCACTTAGAAAAAAGTCCTCTTGACCTTCAACAAAATCTCCAAGAGCGGCTATCACGCTGGTATTGTTATCAAATTTCTTCCCTCGGGGCAAGAATAACAATAGCATCTTGATCTTCCTTAAGCCGAGGAAAGAGAAAAAAGAGAGCTAGGCTTTTTGAATAGGTGGGTGTTCCTCAAGTTCAAAGCCCAGTTCTTGAAAGCATCCATGGGAATTGTAGCGTTGTAAGCCGGCGCGTTGTCTCAGAGAAACAGCATTACAACTCACAGTTATTACTACGTTTCGATATCAAAGTGGTGGGTTCAAATCTTTTTCAAATATTGTCATAGTCTGCTTAGAATTCGAATTTTGCTCTTGAAATGCAAGGATTCTTTGAATACTCCACTATAAGGTCCTTGTGTCCTCAGCTACATGCCTAATAGTCACTCTTCGATTTGCTAATACAATTTCTTCAACTTTTTTCATGTTATTTGAAGATAACATACCTTTTCCCTGAATCTTCCTAGTGTATACCTAAAAGGGACATTTAATTCTTATGTTTGTACTAGAAATATCCGATTATCATTTATTTTGAAACGCCTCTCGTATTGTTTTATAGATTATAGATAAAGTGTGATAAAGAATTGCCGGTCGTGGCGCAGCGGCACGAGGTGTGACTGCAAAACCGACTGGTTGTGGGTTCGATCCCCACTCGAGGAGATGAAATATTTACTTAAATTTATATTTCCATTTCTTCGCTCTGGTGTCGAG
>DWMY01001227.1:0-15894 GCA_018249775.1 Heliconius hecalesia formosus | reverse complement strand
GAATGGAGTGTCTTAACACTAGGTTCCCTCTGCCTATCCTGCTGCATGCGGGATACAGCGTGAAGCTGATTAAAATAAAACTAATACTCAATATTTAAGGGCAGTTTGCCAAAATACAAACAAAAAAAAGTATTTAAATCGGTTAAGCAGTTTCTGAGATTATCGTGAAGAAACGCACAGAAAAAAAGACCAACTGACCAATGCTATTACATCGTTAAATGTGATATCTTCCATGTACAGACACCGATGAGTTAGGATTTTATTGTAAGTATCGATAAGTTGTGTTTTTATTTCAAACATTCAATTGAAGATTCCTATGGGAGGTACGAAAATGCGACCTAAAGTTTTAATAACTTTCTCACTAAAAATCTTCATTGCGTTGCTAGCATACATTATAGGTATATCAAAACACGAACATAATTCAGTGTGTTAATTAAATAATTCTGTGGTTTAAGCGGGCGAAGCCGCGAGCGGGTCGCTAGTTAATATACAACAGCGCGCAATTTTTACCACACGCCTGCCTCTTGATTGTATTCACAACCATAATAATCATAGTGCGCTATTTATTAACAACGTTAATATTTAAATTTTTATAATTTTTATTGAATTTCGCATGAAAAATGGAAATTTAGCATGTAACACGGAAATTATTTTTAGGAACATCATCAAAATGGAGATTATTTTTAGAGTCATCTACAAAGATTTAAAAGGAAACTTTACAAGCATCTGACTAACAAAGACGACTTATTAGAAGAATAATAAGTTCACAGCTTGAATAAAAGTATTTAATTTAATTACACATTTTAAACAAAATTATTTAACTGGAATAATCGCGTATATTTAATGTTAGTACTATACATTTTTGGAAACCCGATCATTTTGCAGTAGTCCGTGGTCACAGGTAGACTGAGATCGCATTCGTCTGTCAGTTGACATAATTATTATATCAAATTACCGACAACGATTTTTTAATTGCTTCGTATACTGCCCTGGATTTCTGAAGAATGAGTTGACTGTACCTTTCTCTCTGGTATGGTATCAAAGTTTCTTAAGAATATAAAGTTTTTTTGTTCTACACGGAAATAAAAACTTATAACAAAATAAAATCCAAATACAAGGATTTTATTTTGTTATAAAAATGTTATGGTCCCCTCTTGTATAGTCAGCTAATTGACTTGTATTTTCAAAATTATTTAGATTTTTTTACAAAAATATATATATAAATAAGTACATACTCGTATTTTGATTTATTTTAAAATTCAGTTTAATTTTTAAAAATATAATCGAATCAATGAAGAAAGAGAGAGTGAGATAAACGAAGAAGAAATATAATTTTACAAAATATTACGCTTAAGATATTAAGTTTATAATATTTTGCCATTTCAGACTTAATATATTAAAACCGCATTTAAATATACATAAGTTCTCCTACAACTTTTATATGAAGATACACTTCTAAGAGTTCTTCTAAGGATGCGGATATTTTAACTTTACAAAGGGATCGCGAAATTGTTTAATAAAGTATAACAGTTTTCAGGATATCAATTATTCTATGTTAAACTGTGATGGTGAGTTGAAACTGAGCTGTAATTCATCTTTATAGAAGCTTTGTAGGCAGCGTCCGATGAGCTTTAGTGCTTATAAAGTATACTTTCAATATATCATATATTACTTACGGTACCATTTCTTTTAGTACCAACTCGTTATTGTCAGAACAAGGTTCTGGGTTACATATGAGCATTGTTCCCAGACACTTACAATATAATTATGGAAACTATCGCGTCAGAGGATGATTGGCCCATTGGATTGGTCTGGGTGCTTAACTAGTATAACGAAATTTGTCTCAATTTTAAACAGCCTTTAGGAATTATTTTAAAAATTTTTAAAGTGTTAGTCCACACTAAGGAAAGTAAAATATAGACCAGGCGCTCTGACCAGTAAGCCAAGAAATTTTTATACGCTTGTTACAACTTATTTATGTTGGTAGGGAGATTTTTACAAATTTCCGCTACCAAAAGATAGTTACTAAGAATTATCGGCTGGCAAGAGAGAATGCTATTTATTAAATATTTTAACATTTTTATTTTTTATCCACACTTATGAAAGAAAAATACTTATTTAGAAAACGTATAAAAATTTTATCGTAGCGTAAGTAAGTCTGAGTAAAGGGTCTTATAATAATAAATATACATTTTTTGTTCATTTCTTATGCACAAAATTATATACGAGCGTCTCTACTTTAAGGTTGTGTGAATTTTATGTACCTTTAGTTAGCGATACATCTGAAAGGACCTCACTTTCAAGTTAGTAAGTAAGCATATCGTCTTAACTATATATTAGACTAATAATCCTCAAAATTTCAGCTTTGCTAAAATCACGCCTCCGTCATTTTAGGCTTACGGAAAAGTTTTATATTCCTATATCACTCAGATAAACAAAGTTGATATTTCACTCTTTCTAACATTTATAACAACAATAAATTGAGAATAATCGTTATAGTTCATAAAATTTATTTATTTTGACTCTGTCATCTCATTTTATATAGGTGATTAAAAATTAATTAGATACATATATGTATATATGTCCGAATTTGTTAAACTAACCTTCCATTAAGGTTTTAATAAAATTTACATTGAAGGCTACAGTCATGTTACAGATTTGTAAAATTGATTTAAAATACCTATTTTTCTATACTAATATTATAAAACTGAAAAGTTTGTTTGGTTGAGCGTGCTACTATCATAAGTTACTGATTCGATGTGACATGTTTTTTGTGTTGGATAACTATCCTAGCCAAAAATAATCAACTTGATAACTATCAAGTTAATTATTTTTGTGTTGGATTCATATCCAACTCAAATGGAAATATTACATTAAGAAAACCTTTCATTTCTTCTTCAGCTTCACTATGTATCTTCACGAGAATCCCGCAAAAGCAGGTTAGACAGCGGGAACCTAAAGGTGTTAAGACACTCATTGAGATGGAGGCATTGTGTGTTGAGTGGCGGCAATCATCGCCGCTCTTTGTCTCGTTACCAGAGCAAGGAAATAAAAAATATTAAATATTTTATTTTCTCGAGTGGGAATCGAACCCACAAACTGGTCTAATTTCATAACCCACTGTGCTTGCATTCGGTGTTAAACCTACCTAGGGCATTTACAATGTGTCATGTGATCAAGTGTCATACACACCTCTTAGTTAAAAGCTATATAATAGGTATATATGTATGTCAGTTACTCTGTCACAGTCTGTAAGAGAATATAAGTTGTTTTTTTTTAGCTTCACGCTGTATACCGGTGTACTAGGTGGGCAGAGGGAACCAAATGTTAAGACACTCCGTTCCCCATTTATCGCAGAATTTTGCATTGCATGTTGCTTTTTGCCTTTATGCCAGAGCGAAGAAATGAAAATATTAATAAGCGATAATTCATTTTCTCGAGTGGAGATCGAATCCACAACCAGCACAATACAGTCACACCCTTGTGCCCCTCGTCCTCTCGTCTATATAATTAAAGCTTGAAAAACTTTAGTTTAACTTGTCGGACGGTTCAGAAGCGAGCCAGTCACCGACCAGGACGAATCTCTGGGTCCTGTGTGCGACACTCTGAATCTTAAATAATAATTGAGTGAAATTGTTGTTTAATTATTTAAGGGAAATAATATCTTGTTATTATGTTTGTACATCTTACTAATTTATATTTTTTTTATAATATGTTCTGTTGCCATATTTTTAATATTGAAATATATGTGTGTGTGTGAGTTTAATCGATTTGATATATATATATATATATATATATATATATATATATATATATATATGTAAATTATTCCATCTACTGTGATAGCTGTTTTAATTTATATCAAAGTACGCGACGCGACGTGCGAAATTAGATGCGAATGAGGAATACATTCACATTATGATTCACATTACAAAAGCCCATCATGTAAATTAACCTGTCGGGTGATGTTATGCTGTATGTGAGAAAGATTAGATTTTAACTTTGTTAGATTTAGCATTGTCTATACAAATTAGTAATCAACAAGAATTATACATTTTAAATTCACTCTATATTTTGCATATAGTCGGGTAGGGTGTAGGAGGGTAGTGGCTTAAAAATCCGTTTTTCACTCTCCGTCCGAGTTCCAGACTAATACTATTTAAAAAAAATTGTCACGCTTGAAATTAGCCATCAGCTATGTGTCAAAGCCCTTATTAGTTTTAAAAAAATAAGATAGAGTAGGCCAGTTCACGCCAGTTGTGGTGCAGGGCCACAAGCGGGTGGCTGTACACCCGACAATTTATAATTTCGATCCCCACTCGAAGAAATTAAATATTTAATATTCTCATTTCTTCGCTGTAGTGTTGAGGCAAAGTGTGGCGTTGAATTCCGCTACTCAATACGCAATGCCTCCAGAATTCGGTGGAAAGTGGGGAGCGGATTATCTTAACAGGGGAGCTTACTCCCTCTGCGTACTCTGCGACTTGGCTTACCACGTGAAGCTGAAATGTAGTTCCTGCCATATTGCTCACTTGTTTTACGTTTATCATAAAATCAAAAATAATTTGGTACTATATTTACACGCTTAAATTGATTACATAAATCACAGTAATATCGGTTTTCGGCTATAAATATATATAAATATTTTTATTCTCATAGCAAGAAAGGCAAAGAGAACCTAGTGTTAAGACACTTCCTTTTTCTCCCTTTCTTCTCACATTTCACCGAAACGTCTCGAAGGCCTTTATAAATTATAGCATAAATAGATTCTAAATATCGGCCTGCTCAGTATTGAAAAATAAACAAATATAACAAAAAGTTTCTAGTTTGTAGATCAATTTTTAAAAAAGATACGCTATTGCTATTGCTGTCAATCAATCCACAATTAATTCTAAATATTGATTCAAATTTAGTATTTAGGATAAAAAAAAATATTGAAAAAAAAAGAGATTGCTTTGAAAAATTGTAAATTCTACAAATAAATTTTCATACAAAATGTACATTGCAACCGTTTGAATTTCAGGTATTTTCGGAAGTTATAAAACATTTCGATCCTGCCGCCGACGCAACATACTTTACTGTTTAAACTGTAAATTCAATCACACTACACTTTGATTTTTACATTGGTATTTTATCAATGAAAATTGTGACACATTTTAAAATGTCAATAATGACTGACGATTTTGGAAGCAGTAAGTTTGATGTCTATTTTAGGAATATTTTATTTAAATTTAAAATGTTTACATTAAAATACTTTGTTTATTTGCAATGTCTCCTTGTTATCTGCCGTGCAACATATTTGAACTGATGGAAATTTGAAAAAAATACTTGTTACTAACTTCTCTGTACTAATATTCCCATAGGCTTATCCCTGTGCGATTATCCCTTTTTTCAGCCAGATTCTCGAGGCATTACATGTTAAGTGCTGAACTCAACGCCGCGCTTTGCTCTCTTACCAGTAAGAATTCAATTAACAGATTCCTCCAAGGAGAGAGTAGAACCAACCACTGTCACGTTTACAGTGACACTCGCAAACCACTGGACCACGATGGTCTCTGCCCTGTGCGACACTGGAAAGACAATAAATATAATCATTTCTCTGAACCTACGACCTTCGTGTTTACAGTTAAATGTTCTTCTGTATCTCAGTTTTGAAAACTTCAAAAAAATATAAAAAAACACTACATACAAAGTGTTTTGTCAGCACCATTTTAAATAAAACCACAGTTTTAACTTCTCTAAAAAGCCTAATACAATTATTATTATTTTTTTTTTTCAAAAATAAAAAAGTTTTTTTTTTTCAACAATATAAATAATTAAATTATCGTTGTAAAATAAAACGCCATTTGTCACGATCGACGCACGCACACATAAACCTATCAAAGGAAAACCGCCGTATACGTCTCATTCCGAAATCAAGTAGGTATTGGTGGCAAAGTTCATAGTTGTTTACGTTATTTTTATCTATGCGTAACTGCGTCAGAGGTATATTAATAAATTTCTTTAGGTATGGACTTAAAATATTTTATCCTATATGCTGTTCCCGTTAAAGGAGTGCTGACGCTTCCACCTTATATAACCCTAATGTAAAGTAATATTGGCAATGGCGACGAGCATTAATCTGCTGCATTGTATTAAGTGAGGGATTTAGGTCTAATCAGGTAGGATTTGGGATAGGTTAAACAAATTTTGTCATCAAGCTGTATCAAAATATTCGGTTTTGCTTTTAGCTATTGGATCGTATATTCGCTGTCACATTTTTTTAAATAAAACAATAACAATAGCATTTTGTAAGTCATAAAATGTTTAGTATTTTTGTAATAAACATTTGCTAGTTGTATCGCAAATTCATAAGCGTGTATGTAAGTGTCTGAATTAGGGACGAAATATTCTAATAATAGGTTCCTAGGTTCCCTCTGACAACTCTGCTATGTGTGGGATACAACGTGAAACTATAAAAAATATATTTTACTATACAGTACGAGTATATTGATGTCAATAGTGAGGCCAGTCATGGCGCAGAGGCACAAAGTGTGACACAACTGGTTGTGGGTTCGATCCCCAATCGGGGAAATAAAATATTTATTTAATTTTATATTAGCATTTCTTAGGGCTGGTGTTGAGGCAAAGCGCGGCGTTGATTCGGAAATCATTGATGGCGGACCATCAACACAAAAAGCTGATTATTATTATTATTTTTTGTAATATTTTTTTAGTGGTAATATTTTTTAGAATCATTCTTCTGTATCCTGCATATAGCGGAATAGGCAGGGGTAAAATAGTGTTAGGACACTCCGATCCCCAGGCCCTGTTTTATTTTCAGTTTCACTACTCGACATATTGCGTGTTGAGTAGTGGAACAGAAAGTCGCATTTCATATTATTACTAGACCGAAATTTATATGTTTAATTATGGAATCATAACAGTAACGTCTCTAAGAATGTTTATAAATGAAAGTGTTATTTTGTCTTCTATTGTTTTATATAATTAATATTAAAATTGCAAATATTTGGTCTTTTTAAATAATTTTGTACAATATTAAAAGACAGAAATAATTATATTTGTGAAGATATCTCAAATTGGCCTTGGCTTGACACTAGCTTCTCTGCCCCTCTATGAAGCAACTATCTGTGATCACGAGGAAAAAAATAAAATATTTATATTTTAAAAATTATAATATCTCAAAACAAACTGAAACAGAAATTAATGTATAGAAAAACCATTGAAGTTATATCGTTGTGCGAGGACACGGTGTATAACATTTCAGTTTCAGACACAAAAGTATGTTAGTATGACTTTTTAGTACAAAAAACACAGTTTTCCAATGGCTGTGCAATGTCAATTCTGACGTAGTACACGTCAGGACAATTTTAGTCACACATTTTATTTCTATATTATTTCTATTTTATAATCTATTTTATGAAGTCGATACAATATCTAATATATATCTACATAACAAATTTATTATCTTGTAATTATCAAATCTGTGAATTTCAATATAAATATCAGAATTTGAATCCCTCCAGTATCCAGTAGTTACAGTATTGAGTAAACTGTGAAGAATAAAGTGATAGGTTATTAGATTTCTCCATACAAAACAAAAAAAGAACTCTGCCTACCCTACTGAGTGCGGGATACAGCGTGAAGCTGTTTTTTTTTTCCTTTCTTCATACTGAAATTTAAAAAAACGAACTATAAAAAAAATGCACGAAAAAATCAAACTACACATCCATACATTTACATGACCTGCTTTCTACCAGCGTTGATGATTTTCGTTTTGTGATTGTGAAAAAGTATTAGTCAGCCAGCCAGCGAAACAGTGGCGGGTGATTTACTATCGGAAAAAACTTATATTCACGTGCAATGTGCGAGTAATACTCGTATACATCAGAGCGATGTATGTATGTACTTGTATGTGTTACGTGTCATAAACGCTGTGTGTGTGTAATTGTAGCGAGAGTATAACTCAATTGTTTTCTTTTTAGCTTCACTCTGTATCCTGCATATAGAAGGGTAGTTACAGGTGGCTCAGCTTATAACTTTTAAAGATATTGCTTGTTGAGTTGCGGAATTAAGCGCCGCGTTTTGATTTCTTACCACAGCATGTATGAGAATTACTCTTTTCGTAAACTCTTTTAGTAGCTTCCACGAGTCAAAAGTTATACTTATTTCAAATCTCGATAGGCAGTTACATAAAATCTCATATAAAAATCGTAAAAGCGTGTAAAATTGGAACGTAGCGGTATTTGCAATGTCTCGAAAAATTCCGCGGAAACGGAGAACGGAGTGTCGTAACATTGGGTTCCCTCTGCCTATCCTGCTATGTGCGGAATATAGCGTGAAAATTATAAGAAAATTATATCATTTATTTATTATATACTTTATAAGAAGCTAGAATAGAAGCTCTGGCTAGTCAACATAGATTGTAATCATTTCTTAATACAACTACTATACTTGGTCCCTACGGGGATCGTTTAATATCAACTTACTCAGGGGAATTTACGTAAATAGGTTTCATAGCTTGTCACCGAGATAGGTTAAGTCCATAACTTTATAGATTCAAACAACAAGTATTATAATCGAAAGTTTAAGCGTTTGGAAGCTTTAAGTTAAATTATTATATAGAAACGCCTGAACGTTTATATTGAGAAAGAAATAAGAATAGGACATTTGACTACTTTATTAATTTAAAAATGTAAATACATTTTATATTGATGTATTTTTGAAAATTATATTTAATTATATTTTTTTTGAATAATCACTATTGATTACCTAGACTTACGTTTTTCATCACCGATTCAAATTTCTATAACTCACTTTTTGTTTTCTTATATAACTAAACTTTTATTACTGTGTGACTGACAGACAATGTACAGCTAAAAAGATGCGGCGTAGGATGATAAAATTAACGAAATAATTTATAAACAATATCATTAAAACCAGTGTGTCCAGCCAAGTTCAGTAAAACTGGCGAGCAGCGCCGTGTGTAATTTTACACGAACCTTTTGACCCCTTCGTAACTCAAAAACTATTCCACCTCAACCTATCAAATTTGGCTCATATACTGAGACCTATGACATATATATGTGCATCAAATCACAATCATAAGCACAGCGCAAAAGATTATTTAGACAATAACGTCCAAAAATCGTCAATTACATCACGTTTTGATTGACTAACCTATAGGCCATAATCCTAACCCAGTTCCAGATGAGCTATAACCGTAAAATTTGGCCTCCAGTTCAATAATTGGGTGAATATAAAGGAAAAAACCCGAAACTAATAATTTTCTATCATTTCCTTATAATTTTTCTATATAATAAATAATAAATAAAAATAATAAATAGATTCTATTAGTATGAGCACTGTACGCAACGACGCAAGCGTGCGACTGTAAAAGCGTTTGTTGTGAGTTTATATTATTTTAATTTTTGTGCTTTGCTAACAAGGCAAATCACGCCGCGGAATTTTATCACTTATCACCAATTACCTTTAGAATTTGGCGGAAAGTGGGAAAAGGAAGTGATAGTTGCGGAGTGTCTCAACAAAAAGTTTCCCCGTTCCCTCTGTCAACCCTGATATATGCAGCTTTAAAACTAAAAAAATAAATTAAATTAGCTTCACGCCGTATCCCGCACACAGCAGGGTAGGCAGAGGGAACCTAGTGTTAAGACACTCCGTTCCCCACTTTCTGCCGAATTTTGGAGGCATTGCGTGTTGAGTGGCAGAACTCAACGCCGCGCTTTGCCTCGACACCAGAGCGGAGAAATGGAAATATAAATTAAAGTAAATATTTCATCTCCTCGAGTGGGGATCGAACCCACAACCAGTCGGTTTTTACAGTCACTCCCTGTGCCACTGCACCACGACCGGCCTCTACTTTAAAACTATTGCGTAAATATTTTATTTGAAGACAAAGTGTGCTGCGTAGCATCACTCAATGTCTCAAATTGTCCTGTCTCAGCCTCCACTTTTATTCGTCAGTGCGAGGCTGATTGTAAAAAGAAAACATATACTTTTATTCTTCTGTTATATGTCTGAATAGAATGTATAATTGTGGATTTGAATTTTTTGCTAGATATATTTTCTTGAGTTTCACGCTGTATCCCACACATAGTAGATTAGGCAAAGGAAACCGACGAATTTGGTGTTAAGTCATTCCATTTGATTCGAAACTATTATTATTAGCTTCACGCTATATCCCGCACACAGCAGGGTAGGCATAGGGAACCTAGTGTTACGACACTCCGTTCCCCACTTTCTGCCGAATTCTGGAGGCATTGCGTGTTGAGTGGCAGAACTCAACGCCGTGCGTAACCTCGACACCAGAGCGAAGAAATGGAAATATAAATTTAAGTAAATATTTCATCTCCTCGAGTGGGGATCGAACTCACAACCAGTCGGTTTTGCAGTCACACCTCGTGCCGCTGCGCCACGACCGGCCATGATTCGAGACGATGCTAGTATTTAAAATGATATTATCTTATAAATTAATACATTATTTTGGCTTATTTTCTTTTAGACTATGGACGATGTTGATTTCCGTCAATCATAGCTTTGCTCAAAAAATAGAAGGATATTTATAATTATTATGATTTCAAATTTGAAGACTTATAACTTTACATATATTCTGAATACAGCAAGATTGTCAGAGATAACCTAATAGGTTATTAAGGAAAAGCCTAATAGATGATTATATAATAGTCACTAAAACGAAACAAATGACTTTACGTTTTTTTCCTGTGAAGTACTGTTGGGGGGATATATATTGCTACACTTTCCGCCTAATTTTAGAGAGATTTGTATTCGTAAATTTAGTGGCGGAACTCAACGCCACGCTCTATTTGCCAGAGCACGGAAAATGAAATACAATATAATCATTTCCCTTCTTACAGTCAGTCGTCACTGCGCTACGATAGCCTCAAAATTGAAGACGAGTTTAGGCATATATAAATATAATTTAAAATACTGGAAAGTTTCATTATAATTTATTCAGTAGTTATTGAATGAAAGTGGAACAAACACCCATCCTCGCGAACTTTCACATTTATAATACTAGGATTAAATAAAATAAATCAAATAAATCAGCTTCACGCTGTATCCCGCACAGAGCAGGGTAGGCAGAGGGAACCTAGTGTTAAGACACTCCATTCCCCACTTTCTGCCGAATTCTAAAGGCATAGCGTGTTGAGTGGCAGAACTCAACGCCCCGCTTAACCTCGACACCAGAGCGAAGAAATGGAAATATAAATTTAAGTAAATATTTCATCTCCTCGAGTGGGGATCGAACCCACAACCAGTCGGTTTTACAGTCACACCTCGTGCCGCTGCGCCACGACTGGCCTCTACTAGGATTATATTATATCTATACGTATAAGTATATCAATATTAAATTACTAAGATTTATCTAAGAAAATACACACTTATATCCTACTTGTGCTCGTATAAGTCAGCGCTTAACGCCAAACCGCGCCATAATTCACGGTTGTTCGAGCAGAAGTTCAAAGACAAGATAATAACCGCCCTATCCCTCCTTAGCATATAAATAATGGTAGATATCCTTTCCAAGTGTAGTGTTATTTTAGTATATTTTTTTGTTACTTTATATTGATACCATCGTAGGAGAGTGGTCGATTGTAGGCGCGGTGGTTGTAGCTTCGACTGTTATTTAGTGTTTTTTTTTATTTTCGCTCGTAGTAACTATGCAAAATACTGAACACTGGGTTCCCTCTGCATAACCTGCTATGTGCGGAATACATCGTCCCGTTAAAGGCGTCAGAACAGTAGTTTTTGATATACATAGGTATGTTTTTTGGAATATAAAAATATTTCTGGAGGGGATTTTAAATATAATATAGCCAATAAGCATATACCTAAGCATTTGACTTGATTTGGAATTAAACTCTGCGCTTTGCCTTGGTCTCAGAACAAAGAATTGAAATAATAAACAATAATTCATTCCCCCCGAGTGGATATCAAACCCACAACGGGCGCTTTTACAGTCGTTGCCCCAGAGCCACGACGGCCTCATAATCGGCTTACGTAAGTAATATAATAGGTATAACATATTTACAATATATATTAATTTTCTAACCATATTCTGCAAATGATTAAACAATACCAAATTGTAATTTAATATTATAGTACAATCTAGGTGATTGATATAGAGATCCATATCGGAATGCCTTATTACCTGTATCTCGTATAATAGGCTAAGATAATCTATTAGAACAACTAGTGACACCTGCGCGGCTTTGCCCGCAGTTTCGTCACGCTTCTTTTTTATTTAATTTAACTGATTTAGGAAAAAAATGTTATTTTAATATGGTTATCTATACTGTTATTTTATAAACCTTTTATATATTGTAATTTTTAAAGATATAAATCAGCCGCCTTACATCGATAGACAAAATCTATTCGATTCAAGGTACAGCCGTGCAAGCCAACAGCAAATATCACATGCGAAATGCCTTGCATACACCGGAGTCTCATGGACGTCGACTATGCCGTCGCTGGAGTGTTTAGCAACATTTACTCCGCGAGCCCCACCGTCTATACCCTTAAAGCCCTCAGATATACTGGCGCGCTAATACCAACTTGCAATGACAGAACCCTACATCTGGTCCACACGCAGAAAGAGAAAAAACGGTTGAAGAACCAGGGATACGGATCTGGAGCAGGTGTGTGCATTATGACTATCCATGAGGCCCGGGGACAGATATTTGACAAAGTCATCATCGTCCGAATTGGAGGCGTCCGTCCGTGTCCATGAGAGCTCCCCCATGCGGTCGTTGCTGTACCTGGCACGCCAACACCTGTGTCTATTACTCCAACGATGACGGTGATGCAATTGGCAATTTTATCAGTCGAGCGGTGGGAGCTTCAGCCGCAGAGGTTAGAAGCAAATTTTAAAAGGGGCAATGTCACAAAGGGACGAAAGTTTGACAGCGGCATTGCTCCACAAACTTAAGAGCGGTGGGTTGGTTACATGAGCTGGATGCAAGTTAAAAATAAAAATATAGCATATAGAAATAGAAAAAATACCATAATGTTAAGACCTAATAATAACATACTGCTAATTTAATATCAAGAAATCAATATTAACATATTGTTAACTTATAACTAACATATTAGTTAAATAATATTTAAAACCATTGACGCCAATAACAAAAAATGTCGGTAGGGGCTTAACCCACTCTCTCTAGTTTAAGAATCTAGATATAAGTTAGTGTTCATGATAGTTCCGATAATAAGTACGCTGTAACAAATTAAAAATAGAAAAAAAAGGCATAGGCAAATATTCGCCTGTAGACCTGCCCGGAACTGCCTGGTACCTGCCTGGACCTGCCTGGTACCTGCCAGACGATAATTCTTAGTAATTATCTTTGGGTAGCGGAAATTTGTAAAAATCTCCCTACAGAGATGCTAACAACATAAATAAGTTGTAACAAGCGTATAAAAATTTCGACGTAGTTGCATGAGTACGATTTTTAAGAAAATCATGAGGCCGGAGACTCGAATATTGAGCGAGCGGTAGGCAGAAAAAACCTATTGTCACCTAAATGCCCACTTTAGTCCAATTCGTGATAAATTTTCGTTTGCCTGTCTATCAACAATTCATTCCAAGGAGTGGAATTCGAACCCACAACCATCACACTTACACCTAGACTATCTAATACATTCTATTTATTATCAAACTCTGTGCCACTACGCCACGAAGACCTCAAATGGGTTTCAGGTTCTGATTATTTAACTTATATAAAGTACTCAAACATTTTTAATAGAACGTAATGAGATAAAAGCTTTATATACATATATCGCTAACATACCAACTCAATTCCACTAAAACAAGTCTGTAGTGTCACAAAGAAGAACGTCAAACTGCTTCTAACTTTAGTGAGCACCTGTGTAAATTTAATTTTGTATGTTACTGCGACCATAGATCAATAAATGTATTAGAAATGAAATAAAAGTATTTTGGAAAAACTTATAAGAAACCAGAGACTTCACCAGTGGGAACTACACCAACTTCATTTGTTTACTCTGAATTACTCTGGTGTTCTAACTGAATTTGTTTCGTCTTCTATTGAAAAATAAAGTTTCAGTCAATTCAATAAAAAAATTGTAGGAATTTTGTCGAACTAAGTATTTTGAATTAACGTTACTTTTTTTTATTTATGAACCGATTGAAAATAAAAATACTGTTCCACTGTGCAACAATAACCTTAGTCTTCGGCTTCTTTTTCCCCACGTGTCGTCAAATTTTCCAGATATCGCATATTGGGTGACGGAATTCAACGCCGCGTTTTGTCTTCTCACGAAGGAAAGAAATAAAAAAATAACACTTTCATATTGAGGCCGGTCGTAGCGCAGTGACACAGGGTGTGACTGTAAACACCGACTGGTTGTGGGTTCGATCCCCACTCGAGGATATGAAATATTTACTTACATTTATATTTCCATTTCTTCGCTCTGGTGTCGAGGCAAACCGCGGCGTTGAGTTCTGCCACTCAACACGCAATGCCTCCGAAATTCAGCAGAAAGTGGGGAACGGAGTGTCTTAACACTAGGTTCCCTCTGCCTACCCTGCTGTGTGCGGGATACAGCGTGAAGCTAATTTAATTTATTTTTAATTTTAACTCCTTCATATGAGAATCTAACCCCCAACCATTCACAGTTAGTTTATGGAAATAAAAGGTAATTATTGGTATTATGCTATTTTTGGTCACGATTTGTAAGGTTTATTTTCATAAGCATATTTGTACTGAAGAGTTTGTTTTGATTGGCCAGTCGTGGCGCAAGGGCAAAAACATGAGACCGTAATCGGCACAGATTGTTAAGACCACCAACGCATCGGCCAACTTTTGAGACAAGGCGTGTTTATTACCGTGACTCAACTCCGCGCCTTTTGTTGTTATCACTAATTCTAAAAAATCTGTAATTAAAATATGTTTAAATTAACCTAAATCAAAAAAAATCAACGTATGTTATGTGTGTATGTTGAACACTTTCGAGATTCAGTTTAATTTCAAATAATATTATTTTTTTTAAAATCTTACACTTGAATCAGCTTCACGCTGTATCCCACACACAGCAGGGTAGGCAGAGGGATTCTAGTGTTAAGACACTCTGTTCCAAACTTTCCGCCGAATTTGGGAGGTATTGCGTGTTGAGTGGCGGAACTCAACGCTGATATTTGCCTCGACACCAGAACGAAAAAATAGAAATATAAATTTAAATAAATATTTCATTTCTCGAGTGGGGATCGAACTTACAACCGTCGCGTTACAGTCACACCTTTGTGCCTCTGGGCTACGACGGCCTCAACTTGAATACACTTAGGTTTAAATATTTTGCCATTTTTGACATAGTATTTTATTCTTCTTTGTTGAAATTCTAAATTCTTCTTTCTTTCTAAAGTCTTAACTCTAGATTCCCTATGCCTTCAATATATGTTAGTACAGCGTGAAAGTTGAAAAAAATCTAATAATATTTTCAAATATTATGACTACTTTTAATATTTATACTGTGTTATTAAATATATATATAAGTTTTTCAACAACACTTATATGCTGATAAACTTCTTAGAGTTCTTCTAAGGATGCGGATATTGTTAACTCTACAAAGGGACCGCGGAATTATTTTATAAAGTGTAACAGTTTTCAGGATATCAATTACTCTGTATTAAGCTGTGATGGTTTGTTGAAGTTGAACTGTAATTAATCTTTATAGAAGCTTTGTAGGTAGCGTAAGATAAGTTAGCGATAACAATATTGTTAGAAATCGGAAGCGGGTAACGTTTTTAAAGAAACACGTTAAAAACACACATCGTCTATATGATTCTAAACTATTTTGAAAGAGATACTATGTAATTGCAATAAGTGATATGTATCA
>DWMY01001226.1:0-15897 GCA_018249775.1 Heliconius hecalesia formosus | reverse complement strand
TACCAATGTACATACCAAAAACCATAAATAAAACTGAACAATTATATTAAAGCATTAGTTATTTACGACTTTTTGTTTATCAAACCAAAAGCATTATCGTGTGATTAATGATATTTTCAAATAGATTTCTTTATCTCAGTCGATACTGCACATTGGTGAAGCTTGTTACAAATAAGTCACATTTTTACAATTATTATTATAATACATATACTATGAATCCTAACCGTAAAGCGCTTCTTTTATCATCTTCTAATTGTCATGGATATTCTCTATTAGAATTTGCAAAACAGGAAATTTCTTCATTCTTACAAACGTAAGTACTATGCTATTTAATTAAAAAAAGACACTTGTACATAATCTAAAGTTTGCTTTTTATTTGTTTTAGAAATAATGTTTCTGAACTAATTTTTGTACCATATGCACAAAATGGATATGATGAATATACTAGAAAAGTGAAAGAAGTTATTGAACCATGGGGTTTTCATGTAACAGGTTTACACACCTACCCCAATGCAGTCAATGCTATAAGTTCAGCCAAGGCTATATTTATAGGAGGTGGAAATACATTTCTTCTTTTAAAGACACTGTATGATAAAAATCTTGTACATCTAATTAGGGAGAAAGTGACTGCTGGAAATCTTTTGTACATAGGTAGTAGTGCTGGAACAAATGTTGCAACAAAAAGTATACATACAACTAATGACATGCCTATTATTTACCCACCATCCTTTGATGGTATTGGTATAGTGCCTTTTAATATTAATCCTCACTATATTGATAAAATAGAAAGTGAAACTCACAAAGGTGAAACAAGAGATCAAAGAATAGGTGAATTTATGGAAATGTCACATGCAAATCCAGTTCTTGGGTTAAGAGAAGGCTGTCTTTTACATGTAAATGGAGACACCCTAATACTAAAAGGAGTGGCAGGTGCTGTGTTATTTGAAAAGTGAGTACAATTATTACTTATAAATATGCAAACTAAGACTACTTTGCTTTCTTTCAGTTTTTATACAATTTATTTATTTTTTTCAGAAGAAAAAACAAAGTTGATTATCCAGCAGGAGCAGATGTTTCATTTCTTTTAGAAAATATGAAGGATGTATAAACCTATTTCCATTTGTGTTTAATTTCATACATTATAAAATATATTTAAAATAATAAAGAATATAAAAAACCTACTTTTTACCTTTTATTTATGAAAAATATGCAGTGGTAATCCCTGCCTGTCTTTTCATAAAATTAAACAAAAAACATTGTAATGAAACAAGTTTTCTAATTATGTAAACTATTTTATTAATAATATTAATAACAGAAGAAATAAAATAGGTAGCTATTACATGTATCTTAGAGAAAAAGAATTGTGAAATTGAGCTTCTTAAGTTGTCAAAACTTCAACATTCACTAATACACAATATACTCATGTTCATTATGGAATTCTATTTGTTACACTGATGTCTTCCATTGGAGACAGATGTTTCATTTAAAATATCATAATGACGGAAATATTTTTAGAAAACATAAAAAATTAACATAGTAGGATCCTACTTCCAAGAACTGCCTTTCGAATCATACTATACTTAAATTTTACTAGTTTACATTTCTCTGTCCTTAGTGTGGAATAACACTAAAAATATTCAAAATATCATCACGACATTCTCCTTGAGAAATTCCAATTGGAAAGTCTTCGTCAGCCATTCACTGGGGCTTGCATGAGCAAAGCTCGAGCGGCGTGGAACAATGACGGCTGAGGGGCCACTCGGGATTGTCCAGTGCGTTCTGCGACTGGCAACTGACACAGATATCTACGCAAGGCTAGGTCACGCCTCGCGCTTAAACCACGCGTTATTTCACAACCAGATCCGAAAAGAACAGCACGCTGACGTTTGCGTTTTTCTATTGCCACCTGTAACAAAAATATTTATCGATAAGTAAATAATCATATTTTTACAAAGTTTGAACACAATTTAATTAAAAGCTGTAAAAGTACCTGAATAGCAGCTACTGGATTTAATGCATCAACATCAGAAGGTACTTCAGGCTTATCTGAATTATTTTGTTCATGGTTCCCATTAACTAATGTAGGTTTGTCGTCCTTGTTCTCTTGAGCTAGAGACTTTGTATGTAGTGACTTAGCATTTTGGTCGAGTATATTTCGAACGACAGTTTTGCCGGCCATGTTGATCGATAGACCTAATCGAGGTAGAACTCGTTCAGGTCTCCATCGGTCTCTGGCGCCACCCGCTGGTGCAGTTTGCTCGCGCCGATGTACATCTGCTACCAGACTGGCCCAGTCTACACCTAAAGCATCACCTAGCCCAGCTAAAAACAGGAAACATAAATTGTATAATTAATATATTGCTAAGTCAATTGTTTCAGCAATACTGTTTTATTTTTATTAATATTTAATCCTATAAAACTCTGGAAATAGTAAGTTAGGCAATCTGCCTTGGATCCTAGTGTTAAGACACTCCATTCCCCATTAACACACTTCTATTCTTCACGTTCCATCGAATTCTTGAGACATTCCATATCAGAACTCAAATTTGCTTCGTTACCAGAGTGAGGAATGACGGCACGACGGCCTCAAAACAGCTTTCATTTTTAACAAAGCTTAACAAAAGACAAAGTAAAGTTTAAGGCAAAATTTTTGTGTTATTCTCGAAAACCACTGGACTACTAATTCATTAAAGAATTTTAAGTGTGTAAAAAGCGTGAAAATCTATCAAATATAATAAATAACATTTAAATGTAATTTTAGTGTTTTAAAACCGAATTTAATAGAATATCAGATAATAAGAATTAAAAATTATTATTCTACAGTAGTCAGTATTAGTAGCAGTTGAATATTTTGTAAAATTTTATACCTCGAGTTCGTTCTTCTTCTAATTCACCGTCAGATATTTCTTCAAAGTCTAAGTTGGCAACATCTTCATCATCTTTGCCATCTTGAGATTCCTTTTCCTCCCCAGCTCCACTAGTATCCTAAGAAAATAATTAAATATATCATGTTAAACATTACTTATAAGTAAAGTTTACTATACTGCTCAGGAAATTGAAAAATATTTAAAAATATTAGCAGTATAAACCTGTGTTGATTCTTTCTCCGAACAATCCGGCTTAGACACATTTTCCTCAACAGGCTGGTCATTTTGACTGCTGTGGTCCATGTTTTGGTCAGCCATCTGGAATATTATATAGACAATTAAAATATATACTAATGACCATTATGTGAAAATAATTACAAAGATATAAATATTTATTTATATCTTTTTGAAGTGATATTGGCACAGTTTGACAGCCTCTGACTGTAATCGCGACGGTTGTGGGATTCTCAGCTGGAGGCCATGAGTTTCATGAGGCCACTCAACGTGCAATATCCTAAAAATTGTTTGAGTTGTGGGGAATGCAGTGTCTTAACAGTAGGTTAAGTCTGCCTAAAGTGCTTTATGAGGGATACAATGTGAAAATAGAGTAATAATTAAATTATGTTTGCAAATTACATCATCTCTATCAAGAATGTCGTCGGGATCATCGCTAATTTCACTAAGATCATCAGGAATGGGTTTATCGTCAGCCTCTTGGTCTTCTGCAGTCACAGTTGGTTGAGAGGTTGATGGAACAGCTTCTTTAGTTTCGGTTTCATTCCTCGGAACACGTCTTTTGTTAGGATCGTTTCTACCGTGATCCATTCTTCCACGATTGTAATCATCTGAAGAATTTGATTAATTAAATTAATTAGAAAGTTTGAATGTAAATAATCATCAAATGAAATTTAACCAACCATGCATACGGCCGCGGTGGGGCCCGGGGCCATGTCCACGATGATGCCAACCCTCCACATCCTGATCTTTATCACCCCATTCGTTCATCTAAAATACGTTTTTCACATCAGTTAAAAGGACAACATTAATAAATCAATCTCACTACAACATTAACCATACCAAAATGAGGATATGGACATCCAAGGAATATGTGGGAAAGGATAAAACATGGTTTTAAAATTCTTCTGCGATAGTCGATTGGTTCATTCCAATAAAAGTATTGATGATACAGACTCACCTGTAGGAACAATTTAATAATAATTAATAAGGAAATTTTGTATAAAGGATGGGATGGAATGGGATGGAGATGAGACCAAATAAAAGAGCACATATACCTGTGAATCGAGCATTGGCCAATGACGTTCACGACCCCAATCGCCGGGGCCACGATAATCTTCATTATCCCAGTCCTTGTGCGAATGAATATAACGCTCACGGTCCATAGAACCCGACCGCCCCTCCCACGAACGATCGCGATGTGGCCGTCTATCATCATATCCTGTGAAAACAAGTAATTATGAAATTACAAGATGACTCCATCCAATTATTTTTTTATATTAAGCGTACACACACTAGGTCATACAACAAACAAACAAATACAACATATTTTCTATGTATTAGCATTTAATTTATATAGTTTTTGAGAAAGTAATCGCAGCGCGGAAAAAAATCGTCTGTGACACCAAACAATTATAAAAAGGAGTCGCTGCCACCGCCACCGTTAAGATGTTCGAGATTGAAGTTACCTTCAAATTAGATTAACGCTCAAACATCATTATATCGTATACTTTTAAACAGATGAACCGCGACGAGTAAACACTTTTTATACACACACACATATATATATATAAATAACAATTAAATATTATTTATTATTATTTAAAAAGTGTAACTCACATACCTCTCGGGTCTCCCATAGAATCTCCATACATCCTGTCATCATCTTCAGGATAACCTCTTGGGGGACCAGGCATATCATAACCAGAATCATAATGCCTATCCCTGCCCTGTATATTGTAACCTGGTGAACGTTCGCCTTCTCTAGTCACGCCGTCATAGCGATCATCCATTCTGTCATAGTGTTCTATATTATGTCCATGGTCATATTGATGGTCCAATCCAATGTCATAATCCCCTTGCTCCCTCTCCATACTATCCAATCGCTCCCGCTTATTTGATCGATCTCTTTCTAGTCTGTCCTGCTTACGACTACCTCTGTCTGAATCTTGACGATCTTTCGAATTAGTCGAATTCTTATCTGACTCCAAAGCTCTATTGGAAATAGCCGCCAATGCTGCCAAGCGCTCTTCTGGACGAGGTAGTAGTCTTTGCATTGGTTTATTTGGCTTTTCCAAACCTTTATCTCCCCTACCGCTACCCAACCCACGTTCACGACCTCTCCGTTTCGGATCATCTCTTTTGGTGTCTTTGTTTCTATCTCGCCCTCTGTCTTTTCTGTCATGTCTGTCTTTTTCGTCGTGCTTATCCTTTTTTCGTTCTAAAGAACGGTCTTTATGATCGCGGCCACGATCTCTATCTCTGCTTAGGGAACGTTTTCTGTGTCTTTCAGGGCTTCCATCACGTCTCACTTGTTTCTTAGGAGAAACAGGCCTACTTCTTTCAGAGCTTTCCTTTCTCCTGGGATCTTTTGGATGAGAGCCATGTCTGCGAGGAGATCTAGATCTCGGTTTTTTCGGTGATCGACTACGTACCCTGACTCGATCTCTTTCTTTATCACGATCTTTGTCCCGCTCCTTTTCACGCTCTTTTTCTTTCAGGCGATCTTTTTCTTTTTCTCTATCACGAACAGAATGAGGTGATGTACTCTTATTTCTCTCTTTTCTTTGAGGAGATTTAACTGTTTTTGTAATAGTCTTTGATGTAACATTTTTAGACGTAATTGGCGGTGTACCACCTGATTTCTTTCCAGGTGATAGAGATTTTTTACCAATAGCTTTTGACAAATTTTTCTTTTTTGTAGCATCATGTTTTTTGGTGATACGGTCATCTTTTTTAACAATCTTTTTAGTTTCACTTTTCTCTCTTTTGTGAAGTGAATCACTTTTAAGTATTTTTTTCTTAGGAATATCACATTCTGACGATGAACTTGAGTTTCTTTTTAATTTTCCTTTCTTAATTCTCCTTTTGGTATCCCTAAAATTATATGTTTTCTATAATAAATACATAACATATGTTCCTCCCAACTTTTTTGACAAAAGATGTTGAGTGGTAGAATAGTATGATGCATTTGGTCTTTAAACCAGAGCAAGAAAATGGAAACAATTCATTCCCCCAAGTGCAGATAAAACTACAACCATCACATTTATGTATAAGTAGCGGTTTCAATTTCTACTTAGTACAATGTTGATATTTAAATAATTATCAATTTAAGATTACAAAAACAGTTAAAAATAGTAAAAGTGGAGAAGGTATTAGAATCCTAATAATATTCAATATTGATTATTTAGAAAGAATCAATTAGTATAACAACTGAGGACTTCAGTATAATCATGTCAAATTTTACTTAAGTCTTTTTACAATTTTTTTTTTCAATTTTGTTATAAAATCAGTTGAAGAGATTAATGAATCTTATATATTTTTACATGTAAAGTAATTGTTATGTTAGAATTGTTTTGTGTTAATCCTAACATTTTTATATCTCTTGCCAGTACACTACAATAGTCACAATAGTTCTTTGTTAGTTCAAGATCAAAAATTATAACTAAACTTTAATACACTTATACCTTCCAGATGAAGATGATGAAGAGCTTCCATCTGATGATGACGATGACACACTTGTGGAGCTAGAACTCCTAGATGATGATGAGCTAGATATTGCTTTCTTTTTATCTTTTCGCACATCTTTTGTTGAGTCCATTTTCA
The DNA here is from genome assembly GCA_018249775.1 of Heliconius hecalesia formosus. Classification (NCBI taxonomy): domain Eukaryota; kingdom Metazoa; phylum Arthropoda; class Insecta; order Lepidoptera; family Nymphalidae; genus Heliconius; species Heliconius hecalesia. Next base: position 9,190 of record DWMY01001226.1, on the reverse strand, counting down.
ATTGTAACTCTAATTCACGTTGCAATTGTTGTCTCCGCTTTTCCAAAACGTCAGTATCCGCATATTCTAGGTCATTTTGATCCCAATTGTCAATTTCACCTTCAGGGCTACGACCCGACCTAACAACTACAGCAGAATGCAAACGGTTTTTACTATCATCTTTAGGAAGACGTTTATTCTCACTATCTTTATTTGCTGCACGTTGTTTTGATGGGCTTATTAAAGTATGTGTAGATGCAAACTTACAATTTTTCCCGTAAGCGCAACTGCCGTGTTGTGCCCACTGTCTACAATATTCAGTAACTTTTTTAGCACTTGAAGATTTCTTGGTACCAAGGCGTTCAAACACGCTAGGTCTATTCGAAAGGTCTTTTGTTTTCGGCAACTCGACGGTGATTTTTCTTTTTCCTTGTTTTGACATTATAATAAAGAAACATTGGTCTCACCGAAAGCGTTTATTAGACACATGCATCTCCTTATCTCAGAAAAATACAAAATATCAAGAAAGTAAAAAGTAGAAAAAATATTTGGTGTATTAATATTTTCAATGTATTCATTAATAAAAGAGTTTTAATAATTCATGATACTAACTTTTCAATGTATTGATTAGTAATATGAATTATGAAGCGTCAAACGATAAAATTTGAACGCCATTTCACTTTTCCCTGTCAATTTTTTTTTTTAATTTATTCACAGCCTTAGATTCTTTCGATCACGTATCGACCTAAAATATTTAATTATTGTCAAATTTATTTGTATCACACTGTGTGTATGCAATGTAATGATAATTAATTAGTATATAATATCGTCGAGGTATATAAATATATATTGTGTACAAGTTGTGAAAAATAAAATATAGAATAAGTAGTAATAGTAATAATAGCTTTAAAATACGATTGCTACTCACGTAAAATTATAATTACGATATTATTTTTGTTGGGCAAGTTGACATATGTCAACTTTTAACGTCTATGAAGTATGAATGAACTAACGATTACCCATTTGTGTTGTGTTAGTTTATTGTGTATATCAAATTGTTAATGTAATAATGTGTGTATCGTTTAATTATTCAATAATTTAAATATCAGTAGTGCATATTTGCTACTTATTTGGCATTTTTTTTACTTACGATATCAAAACTTATATATTAAAATGCCCTTACTTGATGGAAAAGAAATCGACATATTTTTTGTAAGTAGAATTGTTTAATATCAAATAATGTTAATTTGAATAATACTGATTAATGTATAAAATAAATATTACACCCACGATTTTTTAATATTTAATTTAAACCCTGAACATGTACCACGTATTTATAACCTCTATTACAAAAAAATACAAATATTTTTTTTTTCTTATACAAAATTGCACATTACAGAGTGAAGAGGACCTTCCTTACGAAGAAGAAATATTAAGAAACCCATTTTCAGTAAAACATTGGCTAAGATATATTGAACATAAAAAAGGAGCACCTAAGAATGAAATCAACATCATATATGAGAGAGCTCTTAAAGAACTTCCAGGCTCATTTAAACTTTGGTATAATTATTTGAAATTACGAAGGTCTCAAATAAGAGGTCGTTGCATTACAGATCCTGCATATGAAGATGTTAACAATTGTTTTGAACGATCGCTTGTGTTTATGCATAAAATGCCCAGAATATGGATGGATTACTGCACTTTTTTGACTGATCAATGCAAAATAACTACTACAAGAAAGGCATTAGACAGTGCTTTAAGAGCTTTGCCAATTACTCAGCACCATCGGATTTGGCCACTTTATCTGAATTTCCTGAAGAAACATAATATTTCTGAAACAGCAGTTAGAGTGTTTAGGAGATATCTTAAGCTTTGCCCAGAAGATACAGAGGAATATATAGATTACTTAATATCTATAGAAAAATTAGATGAGGCAGCTGTTAAATTAGCACAACTGGTTAATAATGAGAACTTTCAGTCAAAGCATGGCAAATCTAATCATCAATTATGGAATGAGTTGTGCGAATTAATATCTAAAAATCCAGATAAAATTCACTCACTCAATGTAGATGCTATAATAAGAGGGGGCCTTAGACGTTATACTGATCAATTGGGGCACTTATGGAACTCTCTAGCTGATTACTATGTAAGAAGTGGGCTCTTTGAAAGAGCCAGAGATATTTATGAAGAAGCAATTCAAACAATTACTACAGTAAGGGATTTTACTCAGGTTTTTGATGCTTATGCTCAATTTGAAGAACTTAGTTTGAGTAAAAAAATGGAAGAGGTTGCTAAAAAAGTAAACCCCACTGAAGATGATGATATTGATTTAGAATTGAGACTGGCAAGATTTGAATATTTAATGGAAAGAAGATTATTGCTCCTTAATTCAGTGCTTCTTAGGCAGAACCCACATAATGTATCAGAATGGCACAAAAGAGTAAAGCTTTATGAAGGAAAACCACATGAAATAATTGATACATATACAGAAGCTGTGCAAACTGTAGATCCAAAATTAGCTGTAGGAAAACTATATACATTATGGGTTGGTTTTGCTAAATTTTATGAAAGCAATGATCAAATTGATGATGCAAGATTAATTTTTGAAAAAGCTACACAAGTAAACTATGCTAAAGTTGATGATCTTGCTTCAGTATGGTGTGAATGGGCAGAGATGGAAATTAAACATGAAAACTATGAAGAAGCACTAAAACTAATGCAAAGAGCAACAGTGCTCCCGAGTAGGAAAGTAGCATATCATGATGATAAAGAAACAGTACAAATGCGTTTGTATAAATCATTGAAAGTGTGGTCCATGTATGCTGATCTAGAAGAAAGTTTTGGTACATACAAATCTTGTAAGGCTGTTTATGATCACATTATTGATTTAAAAATAGCAACACCACAAATTATTATCAACTATGGGCTGTTTTTAGAAGAACATAATTATTTTGAAGAAGCTTTTAGAGCATATGAAAAAGGAATAGCTCTTTTCAAATGGCCAAATGTATATGATATTTGGAATACATATCTTACTAAGTTTTTAAAACGATATGGAGGAACAAAATTAGAAAGAGCTAGAGACTTATTTGAACAATGCCTAGAACATTGCCCACCAGAATTTGCCAAATCAATATTTTTATTATATGCAAAATTAGAAGAAGAACATGGTTTGGCTAGGCATGCAATGTCAGTGTATGAACGAGCAACTACTGCTGTTCTTCCAGAACAAATGTTTGAAATGTTTAACATATACATTAAAAAAGCTGCTGAGATATATGGCGTCCCAAAAACACGCCAAATTTATGAAAAAGCTATTGAAACTCTTCAAGATGAAAAGTCTAGGGAAATGTGTGTGCGTTTCGCAGAAATGGAAACACGGCTTGGTGAGATTGACAGAGCGCGAGCAATATATGCACACTGTAGTCAAATGTGTGACCCTCGAATTACTGCAGAGTTTTGGAATACATGGAAAGAATTTGAAGTAAGGCATGGAAATGAAGATACAATGCGGGAAATGTTAAGAATTAAGAGAAGTGTCCAAGCTACATATAACACACAAGTTAACATGATGTCAGCACAGATGTTAAGTTCTGCTGCACAGGCTGCTGGTACTATTTCTGACTTGGCTCCAGGAATGAAAGATGGAATGCGAATGTTGGAGGCAAAAGCTGCTGAAATGGCTGTGCAAAGCAAAGGTAATATTATGTTTGTTAGAGGAGAAACTCAAGGTCTTAAAGAGAGTAGTGATAAAGTGGTCAATCCAGATGAAATAGATATTGATGATGAAGATGATTCTGAAAAAAGTGGCGATGAAGAAGAAGTAGCACCAGTACAGAAAAAAGAAATTCCAGCTGCCGTTTTCGGTGGTCTACTTCAAGAAAATGAATAAATACATCCATTCTTGTGAAAAAAATAAATTTATTATTTAAATAATAAAACAAGTTTAATTTAATAAGCTTAGTAATAATATTATACATTAGCCATTTATTTACAACAAAATCACAGAAATAATGTGCCTGATTAGAAATTTAGATACATTTACAGATTAACAAATCTATTTATAGGATAACAATTTTATTACATAATTAAGAAAAACCGTTTTTTATAGTATTATATGCTAATGGCAGTTTTTAATATCATGATTTCTTCCAAAATATATTAAATGGTGACAAAGACAATTCATGTGAAAGTAATTATAATGTTGAATGTTGTAATATTTAAACAATTTATTTAATGTTTTATGAACATTTGTGTTTTAGCTACATACAGAATTGATCATTTGAATAATATGGATAGCTTATGATTTTTAAATAAATTAGCTTCAAATTATTTAAATACAACATGATTTTTTTTATATTATATATGTTATATATGTTTTGGATAAAGCCTTAGTGTAGTCACAACGCAATATTAAAATCCAACATTTTACACTAGGAATTTGCATGTTATATAATATCCCTGGGAGGTATAATAAAATGTAATGAATTGGAATATTTATCCTGTTGTTCAGAATAGTTTAATATACTTATATCATTATGAACACCTCCAAACATAATTAACTCCCCATTACCTTTAACTAATGAGTACATAACTAGTTCCTCTGGGGCACCACGCATTTCACCAAGCCTTGGACATAACCAAGAAACATAGTTTAAAGAATTTCCATCAACAACTGTAGAGATATCTAAAACATGCATACTTAGTGTATTTCTTTTTACTTTTTTAACTGCTGGTTGTCTCTCCTGTGGATTGTCAGCTGGAGCTTCTAACCTGTTCTCTAAATGTGCTATTTGCCTCTGATTTATTAAGTCATTTTCTGGAGGGGCATTAGATCCAGTAGAGTCACATGCAAATGCCGCCATCCTGTATTTATTAGCTTCTTGCAACTGTCTTACAATTTTCATACCTTTATTCTGTAATTAAATTAGATAAGATGTAATAAAAAAAGTTTAGCTACATTTCAACAATAAATACATTAACAAAGAAAAAATTAATACCTTATTTTTATTTCTCCTTAAAGCAGATTCTTTTTTAGATCCATCAGAACTATTATTTGCTTGTTTGCTTTCTCCAGTTGAATTTGAAATAGTTTTATTAGAATTTGTGTTTATAATTCCTATGTTTTGAGCATGCCCATTTTGATGACTGGGCCCAGCTACTGGCTCATTGTTTGGAATTCGATGTCTAGGCAGAACACCACGACGTCCATTGATGTTATGATCCCTATCTAAAGGCCTTTGCAAACTTTGCTCTACTCTTACAGATACTGGGGCACTTTCAGCTCTATTTGACAATCTCACTGCTGATGTTACTAATGGCTTGGCACTATTCCAGCCATTTCTGCTCCTACTTAGACTTACTACTTTATCACCTACTCTACATGCAGGATTGCACCAAATGTTAGCAGCAGCCCATTCTTTATTTTTGACAGCTATCTCTTTCCATGTCCATATAGGACCCTTCATGGTGAGTATCCAACAATCACTGAATACAAAACGATTCTGCAAAGTTTGCACACCCCCTAAAAGCATTAACTGCTCCAAATCCAACCTAATAAGAGACTGAGCATAGCGAGGAGATGGCCTTGGTTTAGTGGTAGCTTGCTTTCTCCAAACAAAAGTAAATAAATTTAGTACCCAAACATCATTAGAACATTGTATTTGATAGTTTTGTGCAGCTGACATATTTAAACCTCCAAATACAACCATTTCATCACCCTTTATGCATGCAGAATGACCAGCCATAGGAGGTGGGGGGTTTGTAGTGTTCATTAAAATCCATTTGTTATTTTTAACACAGTAAAAATGTATATCATTAAACATTGTAACATTTTGATATAATTGTGAAAGACAAGGGTAAGTCCAACCTCCAAATACTATAAGGCAATCTTTGTAATCAACCATAGTTGTGTAAGCTTTAGGAACTGGATATGTTCCTGTAGCTAGAGGTCTAATCCACTGACGTTTCGATAAATCAAATTTCCATAAGTCATTAAAGGATGTTGCATTTGTAGTGCAACCTCCAAATATATACATATAATTTTCAAGAATACAAGCTGCATGAGAAAATCTTTTTGTTATTGTAGGGACTATTTCTGTAGATGCAATATTCATCCATAGTATGTTAAATTCTCCTATAGCTTTTATAAGTTTTATTGAAGTCTTATGTAAAACATCTGAAAAAAAATATTAGGTTTTAAGAAATTTATGTCAAAATGTTTATTTTATTATTTATTTATTATTAGTATTATCAGTTATTAAAACATTATGATGTTTTTTTCATTAGATATTTCGAATAAAAACAAAGATTAAAATGTGGAATTGCATTGTTTATACAAAATAGTAGAAAAAACTTACTTTGGGTACAACCACACCATCTTTTACAAACATTCATACAATTTTGCAAATCTTTATATGGTGGGAGAAATCCTAGTATAAATTCAAGTACTTCATCGGGGAGGTCTTCAATGGTTACCTCCAAAGTTTCCTGTAAAGTTTGGTGTATGGTCTCCATCGCTTCAATTTAAATTTAATCAGTAGATCTAAATCGTTTCTCCATAATTTCTTTATTTCGATAAAAGCAACTTATAATATTTAATTACATTTAATCAAACAATTTTCTACCACGAAAATATTTTAAGTTGAAATTATCAATACCGACATTTAAAAATATTTAACATCACGTTGACGTTGTCAATTGTTCAGTTGTCAATTTGAATGTTTTAGTTTTGAGCGTGACGGGTTGGAAAATCATCGATATAATTATTGTGTACTATTAAAACGGGCTGAAGAGATACAAAAACCAGGAAAATTATATTATATCTAAAGATATTCGTTAGTAAATTAACAATTTTATTCCTTTTTACCTTAAGGATAAATGCTTCACATACTGTAAAATCCTATATTTACGTAAAGTTAGAGAAAGGTAAATTTAAATATGTTTCAATATCAACACTTGAACTATATTGCTTTGTGGTCACGAAACTTGTTTATATTTTTCATTATAAACATTGATGATAAAAGACAACTTTTATTACTTTGTGATCAGGAACAAATATTACTTCAATTATGATTGCAATTTATAATATCTTTGTATATTTACAAATATTTAATACTTAGGGTGAATAGAAAAACAAACGAGGTATATAGACAAACCGTATGGGGAAATAGAAAAAGAGTACGGGTTGATAGAAACGGAAATGCTTGGATAGAAGCGAGAGGAAGATGTAAAAAAAATGTTTATATTATAGAAAACTTAATAGTCATAATAATTGTAAACAATTTTAATTAAATGTTTACAATTATTATGACAATACTCAAAATATTTAGTTCTATTTTTTACAAACATATATTACATAGCATAATACTTATTTAAAGGTACGTGCTATCAAAAAAGTATATCTGAGCATTTTTTATATTCACACCATATTGACCTCACATACAATCTAACTAGAAATTCGATATTTTACACCGTATAAAAACATTTAATGTACGGTAATAACATAACATTCCGGTAATATAAAACCGGTAATATAATAATAATAATATACTTTATTTCTGATAATTTAACAATTTTGGATATATCATATTTCATCACTTGACTTGCCCAATATCTTTTCCTCCTTTCCTTTTTAGTTGCTGATTCTTGTCACAATTTCTTTTAGTGTGTGATCACTTGTAGATATTTCTTGTCCCAGATATATATATACTGGTCCACATACTGTATAGTGGAGTTATTTATTTCTACCACCTATTTTTGACTTGTCCATGTTTATAGGCAGACCCACAGCCACGCTTTACTTCCCGAGTTCTATTAACATAATTTGTAAATTCGATGCAGATTCACAGAGAAGGATTAGGTCGTTGATAAATCGTAGATTGCTTAATTTTTCGTCGTTTATATTTTGCCTAATTGCACAATCTAAGTTTCTAAATGTATAACATTACAACGGCTGTAAATATTTTTGGAGACATGGGTCACCTTGCGTAACACCTCTGGATTTGAAATTCTTCTCCTTCTCTTTCTGTTCACACTCTTGTTGTTAATTTTTTATATTATTTTCTAAAAATCTTGATGTATTTCAATTCTACATCTTGTGAGTTTAAATCTATCCAGATATCGCTATGCTCTAAGGAGTCGAACACCTTGTTGTAATCTACAAAAGTTAAATTATAAGGCTAAAATATAACTTTCCATATTCATTGCTCTTTTCGATTACTTGTTTTATGATATGAATGTGGTCTGTTGTGTATTAGTCTTTACAGAAATCCGCTTGTTCAATGGGCTGATTCTTTTCCAAGACGTTGGTAATTCGGCTTAAGATTACTTTGGAAAAGACTTTGTATTTGATATCAGGCTAATTGGTCAGTAGTTATTTATTTCATCTCTGTCTCTTTTCTTGTAGAGTTGTTTTTTCCTCTTTCTTGATAATCTTATTAAACAGATCAGCTCTTGCAATAAGGATTGAGTCAGCGCTGCCTTTAAGGATTTCGTTCCCGATGTTATTTTCCCCTGGTGATCTGATTTTTATCTGAGATTTTATTACCTGTTCTACTTCTACTTTTAGCATCGCGGGCATTTTCTCATGTTCTGTGGTGTTATTTTCTAGAACGACATCTTTGTCCCTAGTCGATTTTCTGTGTAGGTTACTAGAGAATTTTGTTGCTAGCTCTGAACCTTTATCTTTTATATTTATTATTCATTGTTTACTCTCTGTTACCTCTTTTTATTCCACCAGTGCTTTTTACATAATTTTGGATTTGTTTTTATTCGTATCTCAGTTCTATGTTTTTTTATTTCTATGTTTATTTCTTTACTTATATTTGCTATCTTCCCTCTGTTTCTTTTCCTGTAGCCTTCTTTCCTTTATCAGTTTTCTAGATCTTGCTCCTATTTCGTTTTTTGTAAGGTTCTGTTTCAAAAGTCTGTTACTTAGGTGTTCCAGTTTGTCATTCAGCAAGTCATACTTTTCTTGAACTGTGATATCATCCTCGTTGTCTTTATCTTGGAGTATCTGTTTAAGTTGTTAAGCATATCATTGCTATATCTTTGTTATTCATTGCGATTCTCTTTTCTTTTTAAATTCTAAGTCTTTTTTTGTATCCTTTTGTATGCATAGCTTTGCTCTCACCATTCGATAGTTCATATTTATGTTCAAGCTGCTTATGGTATCAACATCTTGAAGTAGTTCGCTTTTGGAGCTCAGTAT
>DWMY01001225.1:0-15916 GCA_018249775.1 Heliconius hecalesia formosus | reverse complement strand
ATTAATTATTACGATCGAATCGGTCAGTCTTTTATAGTTTACCTGTAATCTTAAATTTTCTTTTATAAAAAGTAATGTTAAAGTGAAATCTGGATTTATGTACTTATATTGTAAAGCAAAAGGTTTTGTTTGGTTGAACGCGCTAATCTAAGGAACTACTGATCGGAATTAAAAAATATTTTCTAATGTTGACTAGGCCATTCATCGGGATTATAAGCTATGATAAATCACACTTATCGTTTCAAATGGTACACCTTTGTAACTGCGGTCAAAGTTATATGTCGAACTTAGAATGTGCCATATATTATATATATTATTTAATTATTTTTATTTGACTAATCTAGTAGGTACATAACATGCTTTCTTCTTTTTTAGCTTCACGGTATATTTCGAACGTAGTAAGGTAAGCAGGAGGGAGAACCTTGAACACTTGTGTTAAAACACTCTGTTCCCTTAAAGTCACTGCCATTCCCTACAATCTGATGAATTCTAAAGACATGGCGAGTTGAGTTGCGGATCTCAATGCCACGCTTTGCCCTGTTACAACCGAAGATATTAAAATATTAAATATTTGATTTCCTCGAATAGACATCGAATCCACAACTGTCGATTTTACAGTCGTCGTATGTGCCCTTGCGTCACGACTGCTTCAATTTTATTAAAAAATATTCAATTGTTAAAAAATAATGATGGAAAGTTTCTGTATTTGAAAACAAGCTAAAATTATTTATCATATTTTAATAGAAAATATGTGTAGAATGTTTCATAATAATATTTTTAAATATTTCGACTGTCTCACTCTCACGGTTCATAAAAGAGAGCCTGGTAACAGATGGATAGACAGATAGACAGACAGACTGACATACGGACAGCGAAGTTTTAATAATAGGATCGCATTTTACCATTTAGGTACGAAACTTTAAAAAAAATAATATTATCATGCTATATACCGCAGGTAGTCAGATGAAGCCTTGCAGGCAGTGTTAAGATTGCATATTGAGTGACAGCGCTTAACGCCGCGCTTTGTCTTTTTGCTAGAGCGAGATTTCATTTCCTAAAAATTCCCGACCGTCGATTTTAGTCAGATGCTATCCTGCGAAAGTTGTGTGGTATGAGTTATTTCCGATCATTCTATATTTTTCGTTCATTAAACTAATGACCCAAACTACGATTAAAAAATACTAATGAAGCAATTAATTTTTATTTTACATACTTATATAGTTGGAGAGGCAGAGAGAACTTGGTGTTAATACAATCCATTCTCCGCTTTTCACCCAAATTTGAAATACTGCGTGTTGGCGAGCTTTGCCTCTTACAACATTTTTTTTGCTTCACGCTGTATTCAAATGCAATATTAAAAATTATGTCATTCTCCCGAGTGGGAATTGAGCCCACAGCCATCGCATTTATAGTCGCACGCTTGTGCCGCTGCACCACGACGGCCTCATAGAGAATTGTATATTTGAAAATATGAGGCAACAAAATTATTTAATTTATTAATAAATTTAAACGTAAACACAAGTACTAATTAGTGATTAATTATTTCAATAAATTTGGGGCCAGTCAACCACAAGTGAGTGCACAAGCGTGTTACTATAAAAGCGACAGGTTGTGGGTTCGAATTCTAGTTGATGAAATTAAATGTATGATATTTTCATAATTTTTAAGGATTACACTAAAACAGTAGAATTATTATTCCCAGGTGCTCACTGCGTCAAACTAAAAAAATCTAACAGCATTTCTCTTAGACTATCCAACACAAAAATATTTTTTCAATCAATCAATATTAGTCACCCTTACCCTTGGTTCCTGAGATTACCGCATTCAATCAAACAAACTTTTCAGGTATGTAATAATAGTATGGATATAGATTTTCCAACAGTAGAATTTTTGGAGATGAGGTCTTTCAACAGTAGAATTTCGTAACAACTATTTTATTCATCAATAATTAACCTTAACGAAATTTTTAACTAAAATAAAACTACAGTACATTCTCATTATATTAGAATTAAATAGTCAATGAGACCGTCGTGGCACAGGGGCACAAGGGTGTGACAGTAACACGACGGTTGTGGGTTCGATCTCCACTCGAGGGAATTCATTATTATTTAATATTTTTTTCATTCTAGCTCTGGCACTGAGGCAAAAGGCCCGGCATTGACTTACGTACTCGAAACGAAATATCTCGAAAAATTGAGTTCGAAAATGGGTTCCCTCTACCTATCATGCTGTGTGCGAAATACAGCATGAAGCTGTAATAATCTAACGAAGCTAATAACAATATATATCAAAGGTACGTTCTCATTAGATATTATTACTCAGTAATTAAATAGTAAATAACAACGGACTACAGTCGTTATGCCGTTAACCGTTACATAAAATTTAACGTGATACTTATAGCTTAATCAATATTGTGAGGGAATTTTAATAGCCACTTCTCTCATCTAAGAGACGACGTAAATATAGGTCAATGTGTAAAGAAGAAAATTGGAACGCTTTTTATCGTATAGCAGGGTAGGTAGTGGGAACCTAGTGTTAGTACACTCCGTTCGTTCCTTTTCAACGAATTTTCGAGATATTACGTGTTGAGTGGTGGAACCCAACGCCATGATTCGTTTTTGAGGGTAGGGAAACGAAAATAAATTAAATATAATCAATTCCACGACAGGAAAATGAACCCACAACCGTCGCATTTTCTTCTTACTGCGTCATGATGGTTTCATTAATGTATAAATAAAATTATAGTTTATTATTAGTATTATCATCATCATCTTCATCAACACAGTAGGCAAGGGGAACCAAATATCAAAGGACTTCTCTTCTCAACTTTTCTCCTTTATATTTTCATTAGAAAATATTTTAAGTAGATTAGATGGCGTAACTCAACGATGTATTTTATCACACCTTACAGTGGAAACAACTATTTATATAGTTATTACACTAAGTGGCAATATAAATTACGAACATTCTATATTGTAATGTAATAAGAAATCGAATTGAAACCGCGGCGAAAATTTACAAAGCTCAGCTTTGAATTTTGCCACTAATCTCCCAATGTCTGATTTCTTTTCTTCTTAATGGGAATAGAAAGTTTAACACCAGATTCCTAGACAATAGACACCCTCTACGTACCTTGTTATATGCGGGATACAACGTGAAACAAAAAAAGATTCTAGAATCTTAAAACTTTAATAGGACCTTTGTGTTTCAATATAAATAATAATAATTTTAGTAGAATATGCATTTTTTTAATTTTAAAATTATTTTAAAAATTCATCACGTTGAGGAGAAAACTCAATTATCCTTACGTGACTACTTTTCATAACGTAACTTTTTATACTCTTTTAATGTTATACAAAATGATAGTCGATTAAAATGTAAAAATTTTAACTAAATATCCATCCTCATATTATTGAGGTCAGTCGTGGCGCAGGCGTACAAGCGTGCGATTGCGGCTTATGTACATAAGCAAAGGCAAAGCGCAGCGTTGAGTTCCGCCACTCAACACGCAATGCATCCACAATTCGGCAGAAAATGGGAAACAAAAGTGTCTTTATGGGAACGAAGTGCCTTAAATTTAGGTTCTTGGGTTCCGTCTGCCTACTCCACTATGCGCGAGATACAGAATGAAGCTAAAAAAAAAATTGTCTGAAGCAAAAAAATAAATGGATATCTAGATAAAAAATTGAAAACAGCTCCACTCATTTTCCTGTAATTTTTGAAAATTGAACTTTGTCCAGTTACGAGATAATCAAAAAACATAAAATCCCTTAATTCGAATCGAACCTACAACCCTCGCATTTACAGTCGTTGTGCTGCTGCACCACGATGACCTCTTTCTTATAATTGCAGAAAACATGCCAAAATCTCAATCCTTAGCGTACAAACAGATCATTAAAATTCAAATATATTCAAGCAACCAAAATTGACCACGAATTCAAGCGTTTTACATCACAAAAGTCGTTTCGAATTATTCTCGCTAAAACTGGTGGAATTACTGAAAATGTGGAAAAAATGAGGATAGGACTTTACATACAATCACACTGTAAGAGAGTTATAGTAGAATGAGAAATTTATTCATCGTTAGGTCCCTAACGTAGCGGTATCATACCCGAAGGGGATGGACCTTGGAAAAACTGTGAACGGAAAGGGTTGAAACTAACGTCTGATTTAAAAATTATTGTTTTTTTTTCGTTTTGTTTCACGTTTTGTTCCATCTATTAAAAAAAAATTTCTATCGGTTATTTAAATATATATATATATATATATAAATAAATATATATATATATATATCGAATTACAAACACAGTAATATAGGTCTTAGTGTCATAATACTCTATTTCCTAATTTCTGCCTAATTTAAGAAGTGATTGCATTTTGAAAGTTTCAGAACTTAACGTCCTATTTTTTCCCATATTAGCTTTACGCTGAATCTCGCGCATAGCAGGGTACGCAGAAGAAACCCTGGACCCTAGATTTAAATTACTTTATCCCGTTACCAGAGCGAGGAAGTGAGAATATGATTATACTTCGAGTGAGAATCGAACCAACAACCGTCGCCTTAACAGTCGTACGTTTTTGCCCCTGGGCCCGAACACAAACCATTCGATAGTCGGATGGAACCCACAACCCGTTGTTACATTCTACAAATATAATTTTTCATACATTTCATTATATAAATACAATACAATTTTTCATTGTGAAATGAACCTACAACATTTGAATTTTGAAAGAAATTCCACACAAATGTTCCCTGTATACATATATATATATTATAATAATATAGAACTAATGACAGAAGTTTACGTTACGCTACCCTCATTCGGTAAGGGTTGATCGATTTGGGTTCGTCGAGTATTCTTATGAAATCCACTTTTATAGGGAAAATTTGGATGTTTGCAAAAGTTTTTTTTTGTTATTTTTTATCTGTCCCTTATACCTTAATACTCTTACTTTTCAAAATATATCTCTTTATATTTTTTTGTATAGATTTATTGTCAATTAAGTTTTTTTTTTCTGAAAAAGTAATGTATTTGTTTTTACTGTTGTCTATTGGTATATGCGACGGTTGTGAGTTCGATTCCCGTTTATCGAAAATGTTTACATTTCCAGTATATGTTTTTTTTAGGGTTCTGCACCCAAAGAGTAAGACGAGATTCTATTAGTAAGACTCCGCTGTCTGAACCTTGATAAGTTGAAATTTTCATAAATGATATTGTTTGTTGCCGCTATAACAATAAAAGTATTTATTGTTATAGCAGCAATTATTTTATTTTATTTTGTCTTTTAATAAAAAGATAGAATAAAATAAATATTCATTAAGAGGTTTCTTTACATAAGCGTGTTTTTTTGCCGTTTTTGTAATTATTAGTACGGAACCACGCTTGGTTTTTTTAGATTCACTCAAACCCCACTCACGATTTCTATGATTATGATTAACCACAAAATGATAATGATTCAATCATTATGGAATCCCCGTAAAAGAAGCTTAGCGTTGAGTTTTACAGCCCAATACGTTCAATATATCGAAGATTAGGTGATCAGAATTGTGAGGAAGGTAATGTCTTAATAGAACATTCCCTCTGCATAGTATGATATATACAGTATAAATTGGTACAAATATTACTTCGGTTTATCCAGCAAAACAGAAATAATAGTGTCGAGACACACTGTTTCCCATTTTCTAATTAGTATTTTGGGGGAGCGATAGAGTCAATTACACTCTTTGCCCTACCAGAGGGGAGAAATGTAAATAATTTAAATATAACCGGTTACTTGATTGGTGGTCGAATCTACAACCGTCCCGCTTAGATTGTGGGTTCGATTCCCACTAGTTGACGTGAAATATTTAATAATTTTATTTTTTTTGCTTTCGCGGCGTTGAGTTCCGCACTCAACTCGCAATACTTTGATATCTCAGCGGAAAAAGGGAATAGTAAGTGTCTTAAAATGGAACAGAGTGCCTTGACACTAGGTTCCCAGGTTCAATCTGCCTAGGTAGGCAGATTACTATGTGCGGGATACAGCGTGAAACTAAAAAAGCTTTTTATTTCACTGTAATAATCTGTGGTAAAAGCACACCTGCGACAAAAGTAAATTGCACATAATAAATACGTTATGTTCCTCATACGTGAAATGTAAATATATTTTATTCAACTACGCTGTCACAAGCACTTTTGTTGCGTCAATTAGTATAAAAATGTCAGTATTGTCAGTACAATAATGTTCTTGCAAATATACTTTACATTTCCCTTTTATTTCTTTTTCTTACTGTTATAATATAACCACGTCTTGTCCCGCATATAGCAAGATAGTGTTAAGACACTCCATTCCCCATGCACCGCCCAATTTTCGAGACATTTAGTCTTGAGGGGCGTAACTCAACGTTGCGTTTAGCTTTCCCGAAATCAAACCCACACTAACCTAAATTAATATTAAAACAAGGCCAAGACAATCATATTATTATTTCAATATTAATTATATATTATATTTTGCTGAAACAAACTAAAAGTTTATTTATAATTAACAATTTATTGAAAATCTCTTATATGTATGTAGGTTGCCTTGTATTGGTTGAAAAGTAATTACGAATGTAATGATAAATGTCATAATATGATTGCAGACAATTATTTCGTGATTATTATTAAAGCTTACATATTTATACACCGCCGTCCAATAGGGGCACATGGCTGCGTCAGTAAGCGTGACAGGTCACGGGTTCGACTCCTATTCGTGGAAATGAAATATTTAATATTTTTATTTTCTTCCTCTGGTAATGAGTTAAAGCTCGGCGTCAAGTTTCACCGCTGAACACGCAGTGTCTCCAGAAATCGGCGGATCAGTGGGGAACGAGTGTCTTAATGAGAACGGATCATTTTAAGAGCTTGTAAGTTCGATTCATCCCAATTGATTCTTTTTCGAGGTACTACTTAGAAAATATAAAACTGTTTTTTGGTGAAAATGGAAATCTATTTTATATATTCTCTCCTTCTTAAAAAAATAAGCGGTAAGAGAAGTAGGAGAGGAAAGTTGCTGACAGTGGACGAGACGAAAGAGGTATGCAGAGACCGTATTTGGCATTACGTTCTCCCTACCCAGCTAGGGATATATATATATATATATATATATATATATATATATATATATATATATATATATATATATAGGCGTGAAGCTAGATTAGATTTAAAAAGAGTCCTTTCCACTTAAGCATTACCCGCCCATTCGTCTTTCGCAACGGAAACCAGGATTTAGTTATTTTCATTTGGCTACTCGAACGAATCTCTATTAAAACTTATGGTTAAAACATACAGTAAATGAAGAACGAAACGAAATGTCTTCTTAACTCTAGATCCTCTTTACCTTTATCATATAAGCGACTAAGACAAAGAAAAAATTTATATAACATTTAATTTTCAAGCAAATCCACACACAAAAGCTAGTTTAGTTAAATAAATATAAACTTTGTCACGTTGAATACCTCGTTAAAATTGCAAATACACTTTACCATTTGCCGCCATCGAACTACGAAACTGTTCAGTTGTTGCAGTTCAGAGTTTAAAAACTAATAGCCCGGTTTGCAGTGAAATTCACTGCCTTTAACTTCTTAATTTATTTTTCGTATATAAATAAGACTTGTTACAGCTCGTGAAGTTATTTGCATGGATTTTAAGAATTACAATGAGAAAAAGGATTTTTTGACGTTATTGTAGGATTTCTGAGAAATCATCTCTTACAGTTTCTCTACATTCCCTAACTTACCTAAATGACATATTGCAACATTTGAAGCCTAGTGGTTTCGTATGTTTGTTGTCTGTTTCTTACTTTATAACTGACAATATTAATTTATATAAAGAATAGACACTTTATACTCTCCAACCTGCATTTCTGATAAAATTACCGATGAAATATCAATCATTGACGAGAACCGATTGATGCTTAAAGTGAACCTCTGGAAGGATATGCTTGACAACGGGATTCTAAACTAAATAATCAGAACTCTAATCGGACTCTTCCACAAGTCTGGGACTACGCTTTCTAAATAAGAGTGCCGAAACAAACGCGCTAGCACCGGTGTCAGCGCAGGAGTACATGAACGGAACGCCAAAGGAGAGATGCCAACTGGCCTACTCAACTTGTGGATGTCCAAAGAAGACAGAGCTCGCCTAATAGCTTTTTGGCAGAACTTAACCTCAGGCACCGCGGGATACTCGGTGGTGTTGGTGCTCGGTCATCTTTTGTCGATGGATGGATTAAGATGTTATGGATTGATTAATGATGATTGAGGCAGCATGTTTGCGAGACGTATCAAACCAAGGCTATAATATATCACTGATTGATACTACAGTGCTTGGAATAAAAATGGCTGCAGAACCACATCGACAACAGCAGCGACACAGAATTATCAGAAAAGAAGCAAATCGGCCCCCAGGAATAAGATGAGTAAAATGTATGCATCTTATCCCAAGCTGCTGACTTGTAGTGCCAGCTGCGTATTCTGCGACTACCGCGTTTAAGGGGCACACCACTTCGTATTAGGCAGTAGTCTGAAGACCACTAAAGGGGACGACAACCTGGTACTGTTCCGGATTCATATCCGGTCTAACAGTGACTTCAAAGTCAGCAGAAGGTCCAATAAGGAGGCAATGTGGTTGTCCACGTCCGCTAGTCGCGTTGGTGACTCAACCAATTAGGGCAATCCATTCGCTATAGGAAAGTTGAATACAGCCCTTCTCACGTGATCGGTGGTACGTGATCTCAGCCAACTGGCATTACGCACATTGCAAGATTGGCAAGTAACACGACCTCAGCGAAGGAGATTCGTAAGAGGGCATATTGTCGATAGCCATGACATTTGCTCCATGAGTCGATTCGTTTCTGCATTACCACTGTGGGACCTGTACAAGTATGCGTAGACTCGAACACGATCGTCCTAGTCAATACGGAGCCAGATAGTGGACAGGTCCCGACCTTCAAAATTGGCATTACCGGCTATTTGGTAGCTGAAGAAATATTTAAAAAACAATCTAAATTGTATTTACAAACATTCGAATCTGTAGTCGTAGTAAAATTTTATAAACCTTTTATTACAGCAATATCAAGGTGCACGAGCTTTATAATATAGGTTATTAAAATATATCGGTACTATATGTGCATTGGACGCCTTATGATAACAATAAGCTAACTTCTAGGGAATACGTCAATACAAAAAATATTAATATTGAAAATACTTATATACTTAGAGGTCGTCGTGGCGCAGAGGCACATGCGTGTGACTGTACACGCGACGGTTGTGGATCAATTCCAACTTGAAGGAATGAAATATTTAATATTGCTTTAGAAACCAGGCGAAGCGCGACGTTGAGTTCCGCAACTCAACACGCAATACCTTAAGAGTTTGGCGGAAACTGGTAAAAAGAAGTTTTTTTAGTGGGAAACAGAGCAAACAATAGGTTTCCTGGTTCCCTCTGTCCTAATCTCTACCCCACTATATCCAGGATACAGCGTAAAGCTAAAACAATGGTAAATGAATTATTAAATGAAAATTTAATGCAGATAGAACTCGTTCTATCATCCAATTTCAATCGCAGCGAATAATCGTAGCTACGTAAATTGTGTGGAATAAACAAATATAACCTAATTATTATGTATGTATATGTAATAGTAATCATGACTGATGGACAATCATGTCCATGATACAATATATTCACTGATTTAAATTATATTATTTTTTTAAAAATCAGCTTTACGCTGTATTCCGCACACAGCAGGGTAGGCAGAGGGAACCTACTGTTAAGACACTCCGTTCCCCACTTTCCGCCGAGTTCTGAAGGCATTGAGTGGCCGAACTCAACGCCCCGCTTTGCCTCGACACCAAAGCGAAGAAATGAAAATATAAATGTAAATAAATATTTCACTTCCTCGAGTGGGGATTGAACCCACAACCAGTCGCTTTTACAGTCAGTCACATTTTGTCCCTCTGCGCCACGATTGGCCTTATTTTTATAGTATATTCACATGATGTGTGTGTGACATAGCTTAAAGTAGGGAGCAGAAGTATCTTAATTGGAACGGAGTATTTTAACATTAGGTTCCTAGAGCGATCGAGGAGGAGCATCGTGTGGTGGGTATTCAAACGACCTACACCTGCCAGTCCACGAGTCCCCATCCTGTATCTGTAATATACGATTTCTTCACATTATAAAAATAGAGGTTCCCTATGATTACCCTGCTATGTTTAGGATACAGCGTGAGCATAATAAATATAGCGCTCAGTGTCACGGGCGGAAGTTTTTCTATACAATATGTCCTTCTTATAGACCAAAACGGTAGTAAATACTTGAAAATTATAAAATTTATTTATAAATTATTTTTGCTTAACAAACTCAAACTTTATGTAAAATTATTATTTAATTTTTAGTTCGTTGTTTGAAGTCGGTTTTTTTTTGTTAAAAATAATTTATGTTAAAAGGAGAGTTAATAAAATAAACATTACTCGTATTTAAAAACAAATACTTTATAATCCCATCAAATGCAGTAAATGTTAAATCGCGTACTTGTTCTAAAATTAACATATTAATTATCTTATTAATCATTTTTTTTAGCTTCACGCTGTATCCCATTTATAGCAGGGTGAGCAGAGGGAACCCAGTGTTGAGACACTTCGTTCGAGTGGGAATCGAACCTGCAACCGCCGCATCTCGCACTCTTATGCCACTGCGCCAGGACAGCCATCTCGGTTTTTTCCATGCCCATAGTAATTTTGGGAAATTCTCTATTTATTTAATTCTCTCACCTACACTCCCGAAGACATGACAAATTTCAGCATTCTATGTCGCGTAGTTTCAGCTGCACTTTGCATATCAATCACTCAGTAACAGATGAGTTTTAAGTAAACACAAAATATCTGAAGTTTATTGAAATAAACTTAGATCAATATAAAGCTTTTATAAGCTGCCTCACCATGTTATGTTCTTAGACGTTTTAAAATATATTTTTTCATAGCTTCATCGGCTTGGCGTAGGGAATCTGGGAACCTAGTGTTAAGACACTTTGTTTCCATTAAAATATTTCCATTTCCCGCTTTCTACCGAATTCTGAAAGTATTGCGTTTTGGGTGGCAGAAATCAACGCCGCACTCTACTTAGTTACCACAGCGAATAAAATGAAAATATTGAATATTTCATTACTTTGAGTGAGGATTGAACCCACAACCTGTCGCCCCGCGTGGCCCCACGATTGGCCTCAAAATATCTTCTATACGTAAATTACGTAACTTCAGATCGACTTTTCCAATTAAAACATCATGTTACCCTCCTACATTTCAATTAAGGATTCGAATCCGAAAGGTTAATTATTCATAATTAATGAATTATTTGCATTTGGCTAAAATAAGTTTTTAATTAAATTATAACTGTTTCGTTAAAGGCGTCGTGTTTCCTTTTTTTTATAAAAACACAAAAAAAATACTTATAAAGAAAACGTATAAAATTTAAACGTAAAGCGGGATTTGAACCCGCGAATAAGAATTTCGACGTAGATCGATAAGAACGTAAGGCTAAGTTGATCAGAGCGTTTGGACGGTTCCCTAAGAAGCGCGTGTTCAAATACCGTTACGTTAATGTTTTTATACGTTTTCTTAGTAAGTATTTTTCTTTCCTAAGTAAATTTTACGCAATCTTGGTACATCGTATGACGGTAATCACGACGGTTGCGGGTTCGATTTCCATTTAGGGTGTTAAAAATTTCTTTTGTTGTTTTGGTATATATATAACATAACAGAGCGCGCCATTGAGTTCAACTCAGTGCATAGGGAATAATATCTTAATAACCTGTTCCCAGTTTCCTCTGCCTACTCTGCTATATTCATATAAAATGTAAAGATTAAAAGAAAAATAAAAGTAAAAAGACCAAAATAATATCTTTCTTCTCCTACAGCTGTTAAAATTTTGTTGAATTTAAAACAATCTAATCAAATCAATCTAATGAGGCCGGTCGTGGCGCAGCGGCACGAGGTGTGACTGCAAAACCGACTGGTTGTGGGTTCGATCCCCACTCGAGGAGATCGAAATATTAACTTAAATTTATATTTCCATTTCTTCGCTCTGGTGTCGAGGTTAAGCGCGGCGTTGAGTTCTGCCACTCAACACGCAATGCCTCCAGAATTCGGCAGAAAGTGGGGAACGGGGTGTCTTAACACAAGGTTCCCTCTGCCTACCCTGCTGTGTGCGGGATACAGCGTGAAGCTAATAAAAAAAAATAATAAAAAAAAAATAAAACAATCTCTTGTTTATCGAGACTGGGGAAAAATATATAAAATATAACATAATTAATGGGAATCGAATCTATAACCTTCGTCTCTAAATCAGTCACGCTATATGCACACACAGCAGAGTAGGCGGAGGAATTCAAATTAAAATATAAATTTAAATAAATATTTTATATCCTCCAATGAGGATCAAACCCACAACCAATGGTCCTTACAGTTGTGCCCCTGGGGCACGACTGGCATTAATACCCTTTGCCTCCTTTAAAAAAAATATTCTCAAAATGGACTCTATATTTAAATAGTCTAGTATAATAGTGCTGTCCGTTTAAGGCTTAAGTCAAACGTGAAATGGATTCGTGGAACAGCGTAATGTCCAAAGGAGGTTATTAAAATGCCTAGTTGGATTTAAACAAGTCAATTTGGGCCACATAAATGGAAATAAGCAGAAATGTTTACTAAATACTAAAAATCATTTCAGTTCAATTGTTTATTTATGGAGTTTAGAAATATAATTTGAGGATTTGAGTTTTTAGGGTTATGTAACTAAGGGGTAAAACGGTACTCTGTTACTAAAATTGCGCTATTTGTCCGTCGGTCACCAGGCTGTATCTCACAAACCGTGATAATTAAGCAGTTAAAATTTTCACAGATGATGTGTTTCTGCTGCAGGGTAGGTAATGGGAACCTAGTCTTAAAAAACTTAAACGTTTAAAAATTATTTACCATCGAATTCCTTGAGCGGCGGAACTCAACACCGCACTTTACTAGAAGGTAGAATATAAAAAATTAAAATAAAATTAGCTTCACGCTTTATCCCGCACACAGCAGGGTAGGCAGAGGGAGCCTAGTGTTAAGACACTCCGTTCCCCACGTTCTGCCGAATTCTGGAGGCATTGCGTGTTGAGTGGCAGAACTCAACGCCGCGCTTAACCTCGACACCAGAGCGAAGAAATGGAAATATAAATTTAAGTAAATATTTCATCTCCTCGAATGGGGATCGAACCCACAACCAGTCGGTTTTGCAGTCACACCTCGTGCCGCTGCGCCACGAGCGGCCTCTAGGTAGAATATAAAACGTAGAAAAAAAGCACATAATGTATTGTTTAATTTAATAAGTCGCCATAGTAACAGAGTTAAGAGCACAATAGTAGCGAGTTCGAATAATAAAATTAATGCAACTAATTTAATTTAAGTTAAAATATATATATATTTATTATGATTTTTTTTGTTTCAAAGTGGATGATAAATAAATAAAACTGAGTTCTGTTTGTATGACCACCCTATGCAGGAGAAAAAAAAATGTCGTTCAACTCGATTTGTTTAGATCTGTCTAAAATTGCGTGATGAAATATTTTATTTAACAACTTACTGTGGTTAGTGTGTGTGAAATCTTGCAATCTCCATTTCTCTTTCGCTCAATACACTTCCCAGTGACAAATTAAGCAGAAATTTGGATTACGATTTCATTTCACAATTTACCTAATATGGGTATCAAATGAAAGGAACTAATTTGTAAGATAAAACACCATGAAAAAAAATCTAGAAAGCATTAAAAAGTTTTTTTTTAATAAATATTTTATTTCCCCTTACACTGTCGAATCCGCAATATCTCTAAAATCACGGCTAGTAAGGAACAGAGTCAATAGTCTACAGTATTTCTACCATTCTACGTTACAATAAATATTTCAAACGTAAAAACTAAAAAAAGACCACCCTCTGAAGGCACAGTATTTTATAAATATGAATTATTTTCGGAAAAGAGGAACTTTTCCAATTGTCTAGAGCTAGCTACCGAAATACATGAAATTGAAATAGCTTGGATGTTTGTTAAATGAATTCCCTAAAGTTAGTATGCTTAAACGCTTTATTTGACTACTAGGTTCTCATCCTGACTTTGTTAATTTTTTTTTCAGTTTTGCGCTGCAGGGAGCAGGGTAAACAGGTAGTTAGATTTGAAATACTTCGTTCCTCACTTTCGACCGAATTCTGGAGGCATTATGTGTTGACTGGTGGAACTTAACGCCACACGAAATGAAAATAGTAGATATTTCATTTCCTCGAGTGGGAATCAAACCCACAATCAATCTAATACACCCTTTTGACCCTGCTTTACGACTGGCCTACAATTAAAAATAAGGCACAAAATATGGATAGCATTATAACACAAAAATACAAAACCTTTCAAAAGAGAGGTTTATAAACGAGAAAGTTTGCACTTTATCCTTAACTTTTAGCTAATTTAGTACGATAAAGCTTTTGAAAACTCATGACATGTTAAAAGCGCTTTCAGTGCTATTTTATAATATAGTGGTATAAAAATATACAAGTAATATATTCCTGAAATATTTTATTAATTTATAATGTTTTTTTGTTGTGTATTGCATATTAAGTTGATAATGTTTAGTTAAACCCAATATTTCCGCAGAAAGTGCGGAACGAAAGTGTTTTAATTGTAACGGAGTGTCATAACACTCCTACTCCTCCTATGAGTTTCTTAAGCCAAATTCAACGCCACGCTTTGCCTCGACACCAGAGCGGAGAATTGAAAATATAAATGTAAATAAACCTTTTATTTCCACAATTGGGAATCGAACCCACAACCATCGATCATTACAATCCCAAAACACCATCACTATATCTCAGAAACAAATAAGATCACCAAAATATTCACGAAAAGAGACAAAATTTCAATTTCCCATACATTCAACTGAAATTAACCTCGCTCCCCACATTTTCCAATAGGTAGCTGTTGAAACATCTGCCCTATCTTCTGTTATACAGTTTACATACAAATGTTTATTTTGCGTGAGGGCGTGGGGCGGCCACTATTATGCTGCATACTGAATGAGTTTTCAACCACTCTATATACCGAGTATGGGAGGAAGCAATTTTCTATTGTTTATCGTAACAACAATATATACATACACAAATATGTATGTATGGGTAAATCGTGTAAAACTATTGTTTCACGTGTGCTCTGTATAAATATTAAGAGTTTAAACTATTTTATTTTACTTTATGTGTTGTGTTTTCGATTGCTAGTCAGGGTGGATCTGAAGGTGCGGAATTAACTTTCGCCAATACTAATTTCGAAATATATTGAATATTCAGGGAAAGGTGAGGACGGTGTGTCTTAGAAATAGGCCCACCTTTCAATATAAGGTATACAGTGTGAAATTAAACATAAAAATCTAATCAGCTTCACGCTGTATGCCCACAGCAGGCCAGAAGAGGGCTAGTGTTAAGAGCTCTGGAGGCATTGCGTATTGAGTGGCCCCATCTCCGAGTTCAACTCATCGCCGCGCCTTGTCTCGTTGCCAGAGCGAAGAAATGGAAACAAATGTAAATAAATATTTTATTTCCTCGAGTGGGGATCGAACCCACAACCAGTCAATTTTACAGTTTACACTTTGTGCCTTTGCGCCACGACTGGCTTCTTAAGATAAACATACTTTTTAGAATATCTAAAGAAATATTTAGGATTGATTAGATAAACATCACTACATAAGAAAATAATAATTACCTATTAATAGACTGATACGTCCTCTACTTTTAGTTTATTTTATTTTTTCTTTTTTTTTAAAACGAAAGCTACGGCCTAGAATTGCTAATTAATTGAAGAAACCTTAAAATTATATTCTATATTAT
>DWMY01001224.1:0-15922 GCA_018249775.1 Heliconius hecalesia formosus | reverse complement strand
AGAGAATCGGAACCAAGGAAGTTGAATCTCTCTTTTAAATAAGAGGGTGCGAAAGGATTGTATAGGATCGAATAAAGAAGGGTAAGCATACGATAATTGCGGCGAAGTCTAATAGGAAGCCATCCAACCATCCAAGTTCTAGTATCATATTACGGTAAGGTTACTAGAACAATATATATGTAGATAGATTTTTTGTTACATATTTATATATAATTTATTATCTTAAAAGCACGTTTAATTATATTTAAGTAATATTTTCTTAATTGAGACCAACCCGGTAGACCTTAAATACAAATATAGCCTTAGATTGTCAAATATTGTCAATTGGACCTCATCGATTCCTATACATCACATTAAATTACATATATTATGAGAAAGCAAAAAAATTGAGTAAAAGCTAGACAGATCCTAAGCATATTGGTTTTTTTTTTAATAAAAATCTACTTTATATATAAAAGTCTAACGCCATTCAACCTTTGTAGCACATTAGCGAAGTGTATGAGACGTTTATTGCTCTTTGCAATATTGGTTCCTTCATTCGATTTCGACTCAATCGCGGTCATATCGCGCGAGACGTAAACACTTTCAGCGCGATCGAAAACATCCTGTATACTATAGACCTTACAATAGATTAGAACTGGCACTTTATGAAATTTACTTAAATAGAAAAATATTTTTAAGATGGCAACTCAGATTATATTTGTAGTAATAACTAGAAAGAACTTGGAAAGTGCATATGTTTTTAGAATTCTATTTCGATTTTCCGATTTTTATTGATGTCTTTGTTTTATAATTTAGGCTAGTTTAAAATTTAAGTTCAAAACAGTTAATTTCTATTTGAAATTAGAAATATTTCGAATCAGATTTACATAACAATATTTCTATTAAAATCTTCATTCCCTAGTATTAACATGATAGTATCCTGCTCGTTCTCTCCCATAGTTAGTTAGTTCGAAAACCATATTTGATTGACATGTTGACCTATTGCCTAGTTACGTTGGTTGCCTACCTGCAGTCGTGCGACGACACAATAAATATTTGAGCGGTGAAAATCAGCACCAGTGCTCTGTTTTAGGTATGCGTTTATTATTTATTTACATATTACGTACGATGTAAGCATTGAAGATTCCATTATGGAATAGAAAATTGGAATTGGATTTCGTGTTTGAAATGTTTATATTTAATTTAGTTTTTATTTTCCATTTTGGTAAGACAAACAATTCTAAATTCTGGCTATTGATAGACGCAAAGTTGAGAACGGAATTTGGTTTTCTCTGGTTATCGTGCTATGTGCAGTAGATATCAATAGATGATTTCTTTAAAGTTATATAAGTAAATGTACATGATTAATTATGCAAGCTTAACTAAGATTAGAGTTCAATAATAAACATTATATAATTTCGACATTTCTGTTCTTTATAAGCACTATATAGCAAACAATCACAAAACTAAGAAAAAGTTTCAATACACCGCGGCAGCGCGTTCCAAAGATGCGGTATATTGGCTTTGTACTGATCGTTACTTTCATCTTAGTTCGAGGAAAACTTGACACTGACGAAGATACTAAAGAATCTAGTATTATATTTTTTTCTTTACCACTTATATATATCATACATAATTATATAGATAGATATCTATTGCATATAGATATCTATATGCAATGTTATGAGATATAATTGTAGTAACTATTACATTATTTTACTTGATACAATAGGAACAGAGAATTATTTTCAATGCAATTATAATTTCTAGAAAGTAATTCGATTTCGGCGCTAGTTGAATCATTTAGATTTTGGTTAGGTAGAGAGGGGTAATTAAAAAGGCCCTAAAAATCTATAGTTGGAGAATCCATGGAATACAAAGTTGTTTCGTTTCATCAGTAAAATTAATTATATGCAGTTTGAATGGTTATGATTATTTCGTCTTATAAGTTTGAATGGTCATGTTTTAAAACTGATTAAAAAATTAAATTAAATTAGCTTCACGCTGTATCCCGCACATAGCAAGGTAGGCAGAGGGAACCTAGTGTGAAGAGATTCCGTTCCCCACTTTCTGCCGAATTTTGGAGGCATTGCGTGGTGAGTGGCAAAACTCAACGCAACGCCTTGCCTCGACACCAGAGCGAAGAAATTGAAATATAAATTTAAGTAATTATTTCATCTCCTCGAGTGGTATTTTTTTTTTAAACTTATTTAATATAATTTTAACTTTAGGGATTAGTAACGTAGATTACGCAATATATAATCTCTGTATAACCAAGTACCGAACCTAGAACTATTAGATACAGTAAGTTCTTTCAAGTTGCGCTATAATTGTCTCAAACAGTTTAAAATAATAATTTTTATTAAGATCTATTAGAGTATTTACTCAATACTCTACAACAGCCACTATGACGCGACGATAATTTGTATGTAAATTAAAAACAAAAATGTCTGAGAAATTATAGAAGTAAAGTACCTTGTTTCCTTCCTAATTGTAAGTGGACATGATATTGCACTTAACTAATTTCAGTTACTTTGGTGATATAAAATAAATATATATTTTTTTAGCTTAAAGAGCTTTTTGAAGTCACAACAAGCATGGAGCTGTTAACACGACAGGTTGTGGGTTTGATTCCCACTCGTGAAAATGAAATATTTAATATTTCCATTTCCTCGTTCTGGTAACGAGGAAAAGTGCAGCGTTAAGTCCCACCACTTTATACAACACTACCTTAAAATTCAGCGGAAAATAGGCAACGGAGGAGCTATAATGAGAACGAAATGCCGAAATAGTATATTACTAGTTTCCTATCCGGCTATGTGCGGGATAAAGCGTGGATCTACAAAACTTTTAAATTTTTAAGATTACATATTTTGTATTCCATAAAACGAAATATGCTTTACTCTGTATTTCCATTACATATATTGAGTTTAACTATTAAAGTACATAGGCACCTTGTTTATGTTATTTTAGGAGATCGGGACTTAAGCGGAGAGTACAATGTCACGCAAAATTACTCCTACCTTAAGGATATAGGTAAGATATGCTTTAATTTAAGGAAAATACAGAGCTTCCCTATAAATCATTTTATATCTGCATTAATAGTGGTATTAAAATTAATAAATTCGAAAGTCTCATAAAATATTTTTATATTTTTTGTATTGTAGGGTATAAGCTTAAAACAGCATCATGGTGTTTTTCTTGCATATGCATTATTATTTATTATTGCATATATAGGTAGTCAAGGAGAACCTAACGTCAAGACATTCTATTCTAAGCGTTGCAACCGGTTGCAGACTTCAACGCCGCGTTTCGTTTTGCCAGAACGAAGAAATGATTAGCATAATAGAATTTAAACAACACTCGCGCACTATTCACTGGTATAACAGTTACAAGGGAACAAAGGAACGTACATACAAACAAAGGCGGTAAAAACATAACCCTACTTTTGTTCTTCGCTACAGTCGGGTACATATGTTTTGAAATCGCAGACATTTCGAGGTTGTTTATATATACTCGTATGTAGATAGGCATAAGTAATAGGGTTTAGGTAAATATTCTATTTACCTTTTCCTTACTAAATTTCCCAGACTGGAAGTAACGTGTCTGGGCAAATATGCTTATATTTGTTTACTTTAAACGGACACTAAAATATACATTATTACGATTATATAATAAGAAAATATTTTTTATCTTAATATATTACTTGTATTCAACGTTGTGCTTACCTTACCTTTCTATGAAGCTAGGTAAGTATAAATAATTTATTGTATGTATTTCGCGCTTTTTCTCCTTTTTAACATGTCTCAATTAAAGACAGACGAAATAGCTTTGTAATTCATGTAATGATTTGAAATAATATGTTTTAAGAAAGCAAAATAAATCTTAAATTCTTAATTTTGCTTAGGACGAAACAAACGCACATTACAATGGCTCTACCTAGCTATCGTTCGGTTCTACAACTAACTATGTTTATAGTATTGCAATTTGAAAAAAAAAAATATATATATTTATATTTTTTAACTTTACTTTTTAGACATATCCTAATAGTATGATCACGCTTATCTCTGAAAGTACTGAACCGATTTAGTTAAACCATTCACCAATTGCTTTGTTTGAACTCAGCATCTTTACAGTTTGTTTCAAAAATTGGTTCATTATAAAAAAAAATACCGTCATATGAATGAACTCAATGCATGAGTGAAATATACAGCCATCTATACTTATAATAAATCTGTAGAAGAGTTGTTTCTGTAATTCGAAATTACAAAGATAGTACCCCGGTATAATGTGAGCGGACCCTTGCTGCAGGCTGTAAAGTCTCTTTACAGAGTTCACTCAGCCTGCATGCGAATAGAAGCTGGCATGTCGCCCTGATTTGACAGCCTGCCTACTTGGCTAATCATATTAGAAGTAATCATAGTTGTCAGTCAATTCTGTTTATTAAAAGAACAATCATGTAGTTCAAGCGGGCGAAGCCGCGGGCGGGTTGCTAGTATATTAATAAAATTACTTTTTATTTCACAGACAAACAAGATAGCAGGTTGCAAGTAGGTGCATCCGTTACACAGATAATAAAACACCCTTATGCAGCGGTTTTGCTGAAGAACGATGCTTACGAATGCAGTGCAGTAGTACTTAACAGTTACTGGCTACTTACTCTATCTAAATGCTTCGCTACGTAAGTATTATTTAATATATAATAAAAAAAACTTCTATTAAGTCACTATATTCCTCATACACTGCCCATTTTCGAGATATTGCGTAGTGAATGGTGCATCTTCGTCGTCGGAATTTTATCACTATAATATTCTATAGGTATTTTATTATTTTCATCCAGTAATGGAAATGCTGTATTAGATACAGCATGAACAAGTTTCTAAGCAAATTAATCAATACACTTACATCAATCTATTGTCATGTTATCGACTGGTGTTGCATAAACCACTGGATCCGTATTGTGTTACGTTCGGTATGTATAAAAATCGATATTCTTAATTTTAAACATAGCTAGAAATAGCATAGCATAACCAGAGCAACATAGTCACCTTAGTGACTCAGCTCTTAAAATGAGAATAAAAAAATAAATAAAGTATATTAATAATATTCTAAATATATAAAACTTTTCCGTACTTAACGACTGACAGACGACACACAGATGAGACAACGCGCGGTAGAATTCGTGATATAGATTACTTGGGAACATTAAGAGAAATAAAATAAATTAATCAGCTTCACTCTGTATCCCGCACACGGCAGTTGAGTGTTGAGAGTTTAGTGGCAGAAATAAACGCCGCGCTTTGCCTCCGACGAAGAGTGAAGAAATGGAAATATAAAATTAAATTAAAATTAGCTTCACGCTGTATCCCGCACACAGCAGGGTAGGCAGAGGGAACCTAGTGTTAAGACACTCCGTTCCCCACTTTCTGCTGAATTTTGGAGGTATTGCGGAGGTTGAGTGGCAGAACTCAACGCCGCGCTTTGCCTCGACACCAGAGCGAAGAAATGAAAATATAAATTTAAGTAAATATTTCATCTCCTCGAGTGGTATCGAACTACCAGTCGGTTTTACAGTTACACTTTGTGGGGCACGACTGGCATAAATTACGTTTCATAGTTCGCTTAAATAAATTAGTGGGCTATGACTAGTACTTAAAAATATTATAAACCTATTTTATAAACAAATAATAGTTAACAAGGTTACATATAAAAAACACTTTTAGGAAACTCTTTAATTTTGATACTACTGCGGAAACCCAATTTTAAACTGTAATTACGCTTATCTAGAGGGCGAACTAACCACCAACGAGCCCGTAAATACTAAACGCGTAAACACCACGTAACGACTCTCAGAACTGTTAACTTTATTATTATTACTTACTGTTTTAATCGTATATTTACAAAATTGTGCCTTTTTGCAATACTTAAGAGAGTAAGAAAAGATTTTTTTGATGTTTTATATATGTTACCTATAATTAATGTATTATTTACGCACCTTTCATATAATTTTATTATTGTCCGAATAAGCTCCACGCTGAGGGAACTTAGTGTTTAAGACACTCCGTCATTTAGGCACTTCCATTCCCCACTTTTAATGCCTTATGAAAGCATTGCGTGTTTAGCGGCGGAATTCAACACCGCTAAAAAGACAGAATGAGAAAAATACTTATATTTTTACTATAAACATTCCATTGCAGGAACATAATCAGTCCCTCGTCAATTAACACACCCGATACATTAGATACATTTCAGCATAGACTCTTGAAAAGTTGTCTATACGGCAAATATTAAACCAACTCTCAGTATTTAGTATAGACACTGTACTTACAATGCTGCTGCCTAGAACCAACACTCACTATATTCATCATTCAACACTACATACTGGACAGTGCTTGACATGATAACAATCGATATTTAATGATAACAATCGATATTTAATTAAATATATTAAAGGCTTGAGAACGGCGTGGCGTAGTGGCTCAAACGCGTGACTATAATCGCGACGGTTGTGGGTTCAGTTCCCACTCGGGAAATGAAATTGTTAATATTTTCATTTCTTCGCTCTGTTGACAAGGCAAAGAGTAGCGTTGAATTTCGCCATTCAAAATGCAATGCCTTGAGCGGCGGTATACGAGGAACGGAGTGTCTTAACAGTAGTATCCCACTGCCTACACTGCTATTATCGGGAGACAGCGTGAAGCTGAATAAGATACTTGCTTTTATTTGCGGCTTGGACCCGTGCTCGTGCTCTCAGAAATTAGTGTTGTCATACATTCTCAGTGTCCTATCACAATGCCAATAGGTATAGTTCATTACATCAAAACGATGAAACACAAAAAGAATAAAATAAAAAATGAAGACGTTGTGGCGCAGGGGCACAAGCGTACAGATTATAAACGGGACATGTTGTGTGTTCGACTCTCACTCGAGGAATTGACATATTTAATATTTTCCCCGCTTTGGCTATATCGAGGTTAAGCGCAGCGTTGAGTGCCGAAAGTCAACATGCTACGCGTGGAAAGTGTCTTAAATGAGAAAAAAGTATCTAAACACTAGGTCCTCAGGTGCCCTCTGCCTACCTTACTATGTGCTGGATATAGCGTGAAGCAACAAAAAAGATTAGTATATTCAACCAAACAAACTCTTCAGCTTTATAATCATAATTAACAAAGAATACCTATATTTTAATGCTAGTTTAATTTTAAACAATAGATTAAAGTGTCCATACTATTATAAGCGCACAATTGAACTTTATAAAAGGTCTCAAAGACCTTAAACGCCCCAAAAGTTTTGATGTGGAAATGTTTGCTAATGGCAGCGGCCCGGACGAATTTAGAGAGGTTTTAAAATTATACAAGTACGTACGTGCTAAGAACGCTTTCACTTATTTAAACTTGAAAGCCTGTTGGTTAGTTGTTATTTGAAACTAGGAAACGCATATAATGACAAAATGTCTCTGCCAAATTTCACGACGTAAAATTGCTATAGAACATAAATCTAATTCTTTTAGTTATCTTTCATTTTACAATATAGTTTTTCAAATTGTCAGTTGTGGCACAGTCGGGTAGCGTCTGGCTGTAAGCGAAATGGTTGTGGGTTCATTTCTATTCGAATCAGTTTCCGATTGTATCATTTACTCGCACGACATGAAAAAAATCGGTAACCGCCGTTCGTTTGGGCAATAAAGTGTCTTGACACTCTCCATTCGTCCAGGCTCTCTTTGCCTAAAAGGCGTATTCTACTTACAACGTGAAGCTAAAAAATATACTATCGGTATTTAATAGCAAATTTGAAAAATAAAATTAGATTATATCAAAATTACCTTCATTAATTTTTACCTAGATTTGACAACACTTGGAAAAATTATTTTTAAGTTTGTTAACGCACAAAAAAAAAATGGTATTTTAAATCAGATTTATGCTGTATCCTTAGTGGGAATTTTTTCAGCTTCACGCTGTATCCCGCATATAGTAGGTTAGAGAACTTAGAGACACTCCATTTCACACTTTGCGTCTAAATACTAGGTTCTCAGGTTGCCTCTCCCTTCTCTGCTTTGTGTGGTATACAGCGTGAAACCAAAAAACATAAAAAATAAGTATATAAAAATGTATAAATAACCAATTCATTTAAAGCAATTTAATTTAGACTTCTCTAAAAAGCAGCTTAAAAACAACCACATTAAGGCATAGATATTACATATATTATTGAACATATTGAAATATACATAGGATCGCAGTAAAATTCCAGAAAA
Source organism: Heliconius hecalesia formosus (assembly GCA_018249775.1). NCBI lineage: Eukaryota > Metazoa > Arthropoda > Insecta > Lepidoptera > Nymphalidae > Heliconius > Heliconius hecalesia. Next base: position 7,689 of record DWMY01001224.1, on the reverse strand, counting down.
TAGGTGAAAAGTAATAATAAAGTTATATCGCTTATAAAATATTCGCAAAAGGGGTCCTTTATGGCAATCTCGTTGAGAAGGGACTGTAATACTACAATAAAAGATACCCAGGCTAACATATGCTCTACAAATCTTGGAGCAGGCTTACCGCCTTCGGTGGTATTAACCAAAATATACAGGATGAGAAATACTTAGTTTTTCAAGTTCTTTTTATGCAAAAGCAAAATAAATAAATCCCGCTCATAGCAGGGTAGGTTAGACAGCTGGAACCTGGGAACCTAGTGTTAAGATGCTTCGTTCACATTAAGACAATATTATTATAGTTTCTCACTTTCCGCTGAAAGAGAAAGAGAAAGAGTAGCGGAGCTCAGCATAACTTTACCTCGTCACCATGGCGAAAAAATGAAAATATCAGATATTCCTCCGAACCGTACGGTATAGGAATCGGAGTGGGAATCAAACTCACAAAGGTCGCGTTTCCTCTAAATATAACATTCTGTAACTGATATCCCAAACTCCTTTGAAAATATTATTTAATAAATAATGCCTTGGCTCGTGATGTGTCTAGTGGTTAGATCTGTTAATAGTTGTGATCGTAAAGAACCCAAAATCTTTTAGAGATTCAGAGGTAACAGTATTAAGAATTTTATATTATGCCATTAGAAGGTATCGCTTTAATAAGGTATTTGCCATCAGAAGTTGTTCTTGTGTCAGTTATTTAAATAACTGGAAACTCGACAATATGACATTGTCATAACTCGAAGCTCGTCCGAAGAAAAGCCAAGAACGCGTCCTATCTTCCTCTCCACTATAACTGCGAACTAGTTATAATAAAAGGAAGAAAGAGTACGGGCACCGCCCCGCACCTACACCGTGAGTTCCGACCAGACCGCAGCTTTACAGTCATCGTTGAACCCTCCGAGACGTTTGTGTGTGATCTTTCCGAAGGCACTTGTTACGCTTGTTTATATTAAGATTGTATTAGAATGGTGATTCGTGATGTTGATTGATTTGTGAGATCAATATAAGTCGTTGGAACGAACGCACTGCCGCAAGGCGGCCGATATGTTAAATAAACGCACGGCACACACCCCACAGTCGTGTCTCGAACCGTAGGCGGACACTACTACATACACCAGAGTTCCAGGACATAAAATAGCACCACACACCCGTATGAGACGGGCGGACACTACTACATACACCGGAGCTGGGACATAAAATAGCATCACACATCTACTAATCCTATACCAAGTCGTAGAAGTGGTATTACAATATGTCAATGACCAACGCCATACAGGCATAGCTTACGTACCGCGAGCGTACTGCGAGACAGCATCAGCCACGACATTGATAATGTCGCTATAACAGTTCGCATAAGCCCATCACGTTAGCCTCCGCGACGTCATGCAACATTCAATATTATAATGTGGATCAAAGATAACTTTGAACCACAATATGTGTCGCTCCTACACATATATTGCCTTTATAAGAAATTCGATCCTAAAAGATCGTGCCATCATGGGCTTCGAATTATTATATTATATTTATAATATACTTGGTACGAGTCTTTTTGTGCATCATATTTATTAGTACCGTAGTATTTAAGAGTTCGACTCGACCGCTGCCTTCCAGCATCACTACCACCTATATAGACAGAACGACGGTCGCGACACTCGGGACGACAATACATGAACGCGTCTCGATTCATATGATATTAAAAATATATAGTTTGTATTATTCATATTTAACTATGTTATTTATGTATATTGCCATGCATATTTTATTTTATTTATTTATATTTAACTTATACCCAAGATACATACTGTTACAATTCGGGGCGCATTTAGACAGTGAATGGCTGCAGACGCGGTTGTGACTTCGAGCCTTATTAGGGGAAATAAATTTTAATTTATTGTTGTCTGTTATAAGTTCATTCAGCCACTTAATACACAGTGTCTCGAATTGGGGGAAAAAGCGTGCAGCTAAATATATATTATTGTATTACTATTTTTTACTACACTAGCAGAATCTATCGTAGTAATTTGACAAATCTATTAGAAAACCTTTATTTATCTCTTGAAAATTGAACCTAAGCCATAAAGTAAGCTTATAGTAAAGCCTTGGTTCTTTATTTTCTGAATTTCTGCAGATACCTGAATAAAATATATTATGTACAACTTGGCTTGATGCTACATAAGCACGTACAGTATCTCGTTTTATTTAAGCGAAAAGTGGAAATTCGTGTTCTCACCAAACCTCATCGTTCTGTGTCTACTAAGTTTGTTCGCGCTACGTCATAAGATGGAGTAGAATATCATAAAGCTGGAATTATATTTTTTATTCCATACAAAAACAACTTAACCTGCAATGTCTCAACTTTGGCTGGAAATCGGAGTACAGAGTCTCGACACTAAGTTCTCTCTACCTATGCCTACGTGCAGGATACAGTGTGAAGCAAATAAACGGCTTAACTCTTTTTAAATACCTAGTGTTAAGACACTCTGTTGTTGTTTCGCTTTCCGCTTTCCGCCAAATTCCAAAGGCATTGCGTGCTCAATAGCGGAATTCATCGACGCGTTGCCAGAATAAAGAAAAGAAGATATTAAATATTTCATTTCCACGAGTGGGAATCGAGTGCACATCCTGTCTCACCTCAACAAGACAGCACAAAGCGTGTAGCCAAATAATTAATATATAAAACAAAGTCAACAAATGAAAATATATCAAGAGATTAAAAACGAATAATACAATATTTTTAATAACTTTTCTGTATAATACATTTTAACAATAGTGCAATAAGTTCGGTGGGATGTGTTCATCAAGTGCGCAGGTTTCAATTTTAATTAGGTCATTGTGAATTCTATATAAAAAAAATGGTGGTAAAGATTTTTGTAGTGTAGAGCAAAAATATATATATATATATATAGGCATCTGGAAATTTAGATACTAAAGATTCTAATTTAAGATTTTAAGAAGATTTCTTGTATACCTGCTCTTAATATAAAATAAATGAAATGTTTGATTTGAAAATTTTACGGTTCAAAATATATCATCACCTTTCTCACAGTCAGTACCAACTAGATGTATTCATTTGTATATCACAAGTTTAGAAAATATAAAATTCATAAAAAGTAATAAGAAAATATTTTTAACTGTTATTTGAACCAACAAGTGCATTTAGCCAAATAATAAACTAAAAAAACTTTAAAAAATCAAAAAATGTGATGGAATGTTAAAAAGGTCAATTATTTAACTCTAAATTAGTAAAATTTTTGAACACCTTAATAAAATAAAATTAACATTCATGTTAATAATTAATTGTTTTACATTATTATATTAACATTGTCATCAGGGGAGTAGTGTCATCGTACGTCAGTCACAGGAACCTCGACGCATACACGATAAGGACTGGAAGCTCTTATAATAATAAGGGCGGCTCCGTTTCAACGGTAAAGTTAAACATTTACTTACATTTTCCATGTAATATTAAGGCAAGCGTTAGTACTCTCTAGAGAATATCGTTATTTCATTTAATGTACTCCAAGAAGCTCGTACGGTCTATAAGGTAATATTGAGAGTATTAGACGCCGTCGTCGTCTAGAAAACGTGTATTTATAGTGTGGGTTCAATGTTTACATGAAAAAGGTTTTATTTTAAATTGTCCAATTTTGGCTAGTAATCTAATGAAGAAAAGTATTTACAATTTTTTTTTGTATTGTATATATAAATAAAATCTTGGAGGCATTGCGTGTTGAGTGTCAGAACTCGACGCCGCGCTTTGTCTCGACACCAGAGCGTAGAAATGGAAATATAAATTTTAAGCAAATATTTCATCTCCTCGAGTGGCGATCGAACCTACAATAAGTCGGTTTTACACTCACACTTTGTGCGCCTGCGCCACGACTGGCCTCACTGTATTATATACATTGCAAAAACACAAATCCGATAGATGGATGATTTTGTGTAAACTATACCTAAAATAGTTACAAAACTGAATTCAAATATCTTTAAAATAAAATAAGTTTATTGCTGCTTTGTTCGCTCGAAAATCGTCTCTGGAATTAATATAAATAAGTAATGGAACGTAACAAGTAACCCTAACCAACAGTAGTTTATAGGAGAATCCATTCATTTTTATTGTTTTTATTTTTATTATAGATCAAAATGCTAATCAATAACTTCGATGTCAAAGTGTCAGCTGTGAAACTGACGAAGCCCTTAGAGTTTAGTTCCACCGTACAACCAGTTTCTTTGCCAAATCCCGATGAGGAAGTGTCTTTAGGGTTTCTTTCCTCTATGCTGGCTTGGACTCCTACTGGAGTAAGTTTTTCAACCATTTCTATAGCTTACATTTATAAGACTACTAAGAATCATGAATGTACAGTACGGTCGAGGAGTATTGGCCGCCCTAAAAGTTTAAGGTGACTACTAAACTAACTAGTTATAACCTACAACCAAAAGCTGTGCCACTGCGCCAATATGGCGTAAAGAACACCTTTTGTTTTTAATTTAGTAGAAAGAAAATATATTGAAAGGAAACCGTAAAAATTTGTAAATTTTGTGTTTTAAATAAATTTATTATTGTATTTTTTTATTTAGCACTTGAGAATAGTGAATGCTCCAATAATAAGTCCTTTGATATGTGAACCGTCAACTAAGATGTTCCCTGGTCGCTACATCTGCGTGGGCGGTGTACAGGATCCTAACAGACATTTTTGTAGAGTAAGTTACCTACATGCTACCTTTAAAATTATTTTAGTTTAATTTTGCTTTACGCTGCTACCTACAGTGCATTCCATTTTCCAGATATTATATGTTCAGTGGCGAAATTCAACGCCATTCTATTTTTTTTGGCTATAAATTATTATTTATATATTACTGTGAGTGAGAATTGAACCAACATTCGCTGCGATTACAATCGGACACTATGCCGTTGTGCTACGACGGCCTCTACTTTCAAAAACTAATGTTATTGTAATAAATTTAATATCAATTATATTTTATACAAATTATTAAACATTAAATAAGATTTAAAGAAAGAGAGGCCAGTCGTGGCACAGAAGCACAAAGTGTGACTGTAAAATCGACTGGTTGTGGGTTCGATCCCCAATAGAGGAAATGAAATATTTATTTACATTTATATTTTCATTTCGAGGCAAAGCGCGGCGTCAAGTTCCACCACTCAACACGCAATGCCTCCAGAACTCGGTGAAAAGTGGGGAAAGGTGTGTCTTAACATTAGGTTCCCTCTGCCTACCCCGCTGTGTGCGGGATACAGCGTAAAGCCGATTTAAATAAGATTTCAAGATATAACTCTACCATATAATTAGTATGCTAGTTGGATATGTTCCACGTTGAGTGAGACCTGTCCGTGCATAATGTAATCGATGACACTTCGCCTGAGATTTGAATTAGCAACCTTATCGTGCAATTAGTCTACTCTAGTTGAATAATGTAGAACGTGTCTTTAAAACAACAGTTTCAAAATTTTTGTGATTTCGTCCGAATATAATAGTTTATTTAAAATTTTTAAATTTTACCTGGACAATATTTTTATAGACCAATCGTGGCGCAGGAATACAAAATCTGACTGTATAACCGATTGGTTGTGGGTTCGATCCCCAGTCGAGGAGATGAAATATTTAAATAAATTTATATTTCCATTTCTTCGTTCTGGTGTCGAGGCAAAGCGCGCCGTTGAGTTCTGCCACTCCACACGTAATGCATCCAAAATTCGGCAGATAGTGGGGAACGGAGTGTCTTAACATTGGGTTCCCTCTGCCTACCGTGCTGTGTGCGGGATACAACGTGAAGCTGATTTATTTATCTTAATATTTTTAGAAAAACAGAGTTTAACTTAGAAATAAATGTGTTTTCTCCATTTTTGCCATTTAGTTATATTACATGTAAGATAGTTGAACTCAGGAGCACGCTTTGAGAAACCATAACGATAAAACTAACATATTTCATAGATATATGAATATGTAATCAAATAATTCGAACTAACTATCATTCCTTTTTACCAAATTTAGTCGAGTACGTGGCATCTGCGCTGCAATGGTATCTTATTATAATTCTTTCACACAAAATACAATTTACTATTTGACTGGAATATCAAAATCATTCCTTCTTCTTTCGTTTCGGCTTACCTTTCCGGCTTTCGATTTCGGGCGGTGACAATGATACATTTGACAAAAGGTAAAAGGAACTAGATATTTCTTATATTTCACAATAACGGCATATTTTCAACAACATATGTTACCAAGATGTGACGATACATCACATTCAAGAATATTTATGTTTTCGGTTACACTTAGTTACCCTCTTTTTGTATGTGTTTTAGGTAAATACTCTCACAATTAATTTCAAATAATGATAATATTTTCTAGTAATCAGTTGTGAATGTTATAGCAATATTTTTTATTTAATCTGTATATGGAAAAAAATACTTAAGTTGATTTTTTATGTTTTAAACAGAGTGTGTTCTTAAAGAAATGACGTGTACAACAATGTAACTTTATGCTGTATCCCGCACATTACAGGGTAGCCAGAGCCAGGAGAAGCCGAACCTGGTAATCTAGTGATACGATACTCTATTCCCATTAAGACATTTCTGTTCCTCACTTTGCACCTCACACAGCAAAAAATGAGAATGTTAAATATTTCACTAAAAGTGGGAAGCGAACCCACCTCTCCACGTCTCCACCTCTTACAGTCGCACCTCTGTGCGACATAATGATGCTATGTGAAATTCTTTTTAGAAAACATTTAATACTTTATGATATTGGCATAAACAAAAATAACATTTCTTTGAAATATTATATAACGACATAATAATATGCATGGCTTGTAGCGTCTTCAAAATGTATCAATTTTCTTTGTTCAAAGAAAATGTTACAAAACATCAAGGAATATATTGTTATCTTAATTGAATTCGTCAGTATTCTGGGTCAAGCGTGAGAAACAGCTACTGTATTGTCTAAATTCTAAGCATTCGACCTTCGTTATTCAAAAGAAAAATGTGAAAGAACCCTTTCAAACTTTTTTTTTAATATAATTTTTCATTATATATCATAAACATTACTAAATAGATGGTTGCATGAAAATGATATCTAAAATTATAAAACTACGCTACTGAGGAACTGACAAACTACAAAAAATTATATAAAATATTCTTCGCGGAGCAATAAGAAAAAAAACTGCTATGATCCCGTTCCCATTTTACATTATAAAATCGTTCGTCTATAATATCTGTTTCGTCTTTCTTCGGTATATTAGAAAAGAGGAATTAGTGATGTCACTCCATTCTTTGTTTATTGACACATTGAGTGTAGAGTAGTATAATATAAAGATCAAATTAAGAACTATCTTAATAATAATAATAATAATATAATGCTTTATCGCATAAACAAAAATAAAATATAGTTCATTATAATAACAATTAACAAGTATGCAATGGCGGCCTTATCATAGTAACTCTACTATATTTTCAATTTATTTAAGTAAGTAGACCCACAGAAAGTATGTAGTTAAAAAAATCAAAAATTACATATGAGAGCCCAATGTAAACAAACTACTATGTTATTTAATTTAATACGCGACTACCGTGAAATGTCACAATTCCGCCATTCTGCAACCTACTAGGCAAACAGCCTTAAATTTTCATATTTGGCTTACGTAGGGGCCGTA